>JAOWBN010241290.1:0-23862 GCA_028565015.1 Pinguicula moranensis
GGTTTGGTGAACTGGACATAGTTGATGACATGATAGATAACTTAAGATTGCCACATTACTGGAGGAAATGGATTAAAGAATGCTTAGAAACTGCTTCATCATCAATTCTAATCAATGGTAGTCCCACAAAAGAATTCTTTCCACAAAGAGGACTAAGGCAAGGTGATCCATTGTTCCCTTTCCTCTTCCTTATGGTAGCTGAAGGCCTCTCAACAATGATAAGGAAAGCGAAAGACTTAAACCTATACCAAGCAGTAGAGATAGGAAGGAATAAGGTGAAACACTCTCACCTACAATTTGCGGATGACACCATACTTTTTGGTCAAGCAACTTGGGATAATGTCAAGTCACTGAAAGCTATTCTGCACAACTATGAACTAATATCTGGACTAAAGATCAACTTTGGGAATAGTCAATTAATGGGGGTAAATATGTCAGCTAACACACTTGAAGAAATGGATGGATATCTGAATTACAGAAGGGGGAGATTCCCTTAATGTACCTCGACTTACCAGTGGGGGAAAACCACAGAAAAATAATGACATGGAAACCTGTTCTGGACAGATTTACAAAAAGACTGGGATCCTGAGAAAACAACACTCTATCGGTTGGAGGTAAAGTTGTGTGCTAATTAATTCTGTACTATCCACCTTGCCATCGCACTATTTTGCTTGCTTTCCAGTCCCTAGATCCATTATCCACAAGTTAGTAAGCTTGCAAAGAAAATTCTTTTGGATGGGCACCTGTGAAAACAAAAAAAAGCCTGGATCGCTTGGCACAAAATATGCTTATCGATTGACAAGGGAGGTATGGGAGTGAGAAGTTTAGACACATACAATAAAGCATTGTTAGGAAAATGCCGGGAGGGGGTGGAAGAACTATGGAAAAATATAATTAGATAAAAATATGGGAGGAATGGTAAGATCAAAATAGGGGAAAAGGAAGAACTGAGAGATGAGGGAAAGGGAGAATAAGCATAAACACATACGCATCAAAATTCTGGGCAGACCTGCAGAGAATGCTAGAAGGGGAATGGTTTAGGGCCAATGTGAGACTTAGAGTAGGGAAAGGGGATCAAGTAAAATTCCGGGAGGACGACTGGCCGGCGGGGGTAGATTAGCTGAAAGATTCCAAAGATTATAGAGAGTAGATAAACTGAAAGGGAAAACAATTGAGGAACATGGTAGTTGGATGAGCGGAGTTTGGACATGGAATTGGGAGTGGAGGAGGGTTCTAAACAAGAGAGAGGAGAATGAACTCCTAAGTCTAATTTGCTTCTTACATGTGATACAGTTACAGGAATCAAGGCCAAATGTTTATTTACATTCCAACAATGTAGAAGGACAATACATTGTCAAGGAAGCTTATGAAAGATTGCTCCAGGAACAACCGAACACATTCTTAGAGGAATAAGCTAGCCAACTCAAGAAGTTGTGGAACAGATATGTCCCAAAGAAGATTTCAATATTCAACTGGAAACTACTTTAGAATCGCCTACCCACCAAGTACAATTTACAAAGAAGAGGTATCATAGGAAAAGAACAAATGATACGTTGCACATGTCATGAAGAGCAATAGAATGAAGCCATATCTTCCAACATTGCAAACAAAGCAAGATTTTATGGGAGATGGTTAGGAATTGGTTGCAAATTACAGAGTTGCAACAACATATACCAACACACAACCAATTTATGTTACTCTATCCAACAGTAATACACAAAGAGAAATGGCAAACAATATGACTAGCTATGACATGGCTACTGTAGAAGGCAAGAAACTAGCAACACTTATCCAACATCAATAGCAGTATGGAGGAAATACATCATAACCTCTAATTTTTAGGTTGGAGTTGGTTCAAAGGTAAGTAGAAAAATAATGGATTCTCATACTCCTCAACAGATTTGGTGAAACAACCACTTGAATGCAGGCTCGGTTGTAACTAAAAGTTTTGTAGAGTTGCACTATATGTAAATGAGAACGTTGTAAATAAATGATCATATATAAAATTTGGATTATAAAAACAAACCCAAAGGAAATCATACTTGAATTCCATGAAACCCTGGAGATATTCATTCAATGGGATATCACCAATGCCTAGTACTTCAATCAGGTTAGTATTTTTGCTCACTTATGATGTAACCAAACCGTATATAGACCGGGAAAATGGAAACACCAATAATATCACCTTGACCAGACCTGAATATCCTAAAAAATATGTTGCAAATTAGCTTCCTTTTTTTAATATTAGAAAATTCACTGAATTTCACTAATAATGCTCTGATCAACTTACCATTCTAGGAATCAAATAGCCCAAGAACAATTTACAAATGGCGAGGAAGAATGACAAGATGACTGTAACGATAAGATAATATTGGTGTGAGTGATGCGAGTATCATCCCGCATGCGTTCAGGTAGACGAAGGTCATTATTCATAAACATGAATGAATAGAACCAAAAGAACTTATCTGCCTGCCTTTGGAACCCAATCATGGAGTAGATAATAAGGAAAAATATCAACAACTGGATTAAGATGTAAATGATCTCAACGGCAACCTATAAGATATATCAAAAAGTTCAAATGCATTGCTTATTGACTACTCATATGTAAAGTATGCTTCAATTCTTTCTACTTGGGCAAATGCATATTAGGAAGCTGAATACACTCTCGTAGCCTTTTTGCGAAAGAAGACATTTTTATTCTATAAAGAACTTAGTAAACCTGTCCCTAGTAGGGTCGGGCCTATGTGGGAGTGCACGTATGACCCGACTTATAAGGTGAATATGGGATTCTCTATTAAAATCTTAGTAAAAAGGTGATTGATTGTAGCATCATATTTCCTTATAAGTTGGATTATATTTGTATTCAAAGTAGATGTGTAATATTTAGCTCTAACACTCCTCTTCAAGTCCAACTGGGCAAGCCTTGTAGAGACTTACTTTCATAATGCGGGATTGTATCACAATAATTAACAACATAGGCCCAAAACTCTGTTATCAATTTTTCATATTGCCGGACAATAGATTCACATGTCCATTATCAATTTCAATGGATAAGCTTGTGCGATTACAGGTATCAAAGGCACTTGGATCACTTTCTATACCCAAAACTAACTCGACAGAAGAACTTGATACTCTTACAAACAGGACAGTAAAGGTGACAACTCCAACTAGATTGAACAAATCTTGGTGTTTATACCTCGCAAAACCAATTATTGCAAGTGAGACCACTGAATAAATACCTCACATCCAATATCATTGCACATGTTCTTTAGAACTTACATCTCGTTCCCCTTTTGCCAGAATACGAGGCCGAAAATAATGCCAATAATCGTTGTCATAAAGAAGCATATTGAATTATAATGTGGATTTCTTCAATAAGAGAAATATTGTTTCCAGAAACAAGCTTTGCATTGGCTAAGGAAGGACTGAGCATATCTAGTTGGAAAATAGAGATCTTGCAACCCAGGCAATGGAGTACTGAGTTGCTTGATAAGGTCTCGATTCCTCCTGCGAGGACGAGATTCTAAGAGAAGGTGTGATCATGAAAGTAGAAAGGGGAACAAAATACCTATAATTTCTTTACCTGTAAAGATCCGAGTTTGCATAAATTTCTGCAAAGTCTACAATTAAAAGTCGACAAATGGGTGGAACAGGTTGGATTTTCCTGCCTGTCTAGCCTGTTTAGGTTTTAGGGTTTGCTTGGGTTGCCCAATTTTTTCTATTTTCTTTTAATTTCTTTTATTTTCTATAATTTTAATAAAAAAATGAACGAACAGGCGGGCTAAACCCGCAGGATTAAAAATTGAGCCTATTCCCTGCCTGCCAAGAAACTGGTCAGGCACCCACCGATACCCATTAAAAATAGGCGGGCCTTGCCTATTTTCCATTTTTGGCGGGCGGCGACGGGTTGGGGAATTGATCTCTACCATCCATATGGCTGGATTATAGTCTTGTTTAACCTCTGGAATCGCTGTGGAATAGAGGCATATTTCAGTTTAGTGCAACAAGAAAGATTTTTCTCCATAACGAAATACTTGTTGAGAGCGAAATGCAATATGTGTACTTCTTAGGGATCTTATTGCAAAATTAATAAAATAAAGGAAATTTGGCTTGTGACACAACACACAAGTCGATCCCTAATTTTGTTGCCAGTTTCCACATTGTATCGATGCACTTTTCTAGGATTTAGCCTATTCTCACCGCGCCACCACTAGCCACTAGAACCACTATTGCCGCTATCACGTGGTCTATATGAAGGCGGAGATGCAAGGCTTAATTCAAAGAGCGTTTTCAATCTATCAAACAGATTAGTAACTATTTTGATTCTTATACTTTTTTGAAAGGGAGATCTTTCATCCATCTGAAAGGAAAGTGTTCAGCCAAGTGTGTAATGTATGTACTCCTTGGGGACTTTATTGCAAATGTAACAAAATTAAGGTTTTTTTGTGACACAACATACAAGTCAAACTATAATTTTGTTCCCAATTCTCCACTACACTTACTTGAAAGTAATCTATTAACAAGGTAGAGTGATGACCAAGAGGGCCACGGTAAATGACTTGGCCTCCTCTCTTCATCAACAAGAACTGCACAAAAATTACGACCATACATGTGAGTCCAAGTTTTTTGATAGGTAAATACACATACATACCATTTACACCTTTCATTTAGAACTTTACAAAGATATCGAACCTAAGACTTCTCAGTTATTAATGAGGGTGCTCCACTACTTAGCTATCAAGGCTCCGTATGTGTGATGTAGGCCAGAAAAAAGGTTGGTAAAAATCCCATCATAAGTTAGGCTTGCCTACCATTGCGAAGAGACAATTCGCCAAGTACATAGGACGTATAAAGATTGACCTTGCCTCGAGGACTATACCTCATGCCTCTCTATCACATGGGTGTGAGGAACACGACCTCACACTAGCGATGAGTTCTTAGTGAAGGGCACATGCACTCCCCAACAAGGACTTGATGACCACCGCCCATAAGTGAGGCAGATAATAAGCCATCATATCACACGAGTTTGAGGAGGAACGACCTTGTACCTCTCACTAAGCCCTCGTGGAAGCTAGATGCATCCCCTTGGCAAGGATGAGACAACCACTATCTAACACACCTATCTCCTCGAGTCGCCAACAAAGGGAATAACAATCATGCGCAATCTCCCACAAGTGGGCATATGGTTAACTGTCACACTCATAAGAAAGTAATGGTATACCTTGTAGAAACTCTATAAATAGGCCAATTGACTAAATAAAATTAGAGCAATTTCCTGGAGAATTTAGTCGAATATACTTATACTTGTTCATTTGTATCTCCTCTACAAGGGTTGTATGGTGCAACTCTAGGAAATAATAGCAAAGCACAAGCATACACACACATCCTTCCCCCATACCTTTTCCCTAGTTTCATCATTGACGCCATCCGTAGGGGCGTTTCTCATACATATTGAGAAACTCTTCATGCTAGAAAATTCAAGATGACTACCGAAGTTGATCCACTATCAATCGTGGAGAACAAAACATGAAGATGCAACCTATTTGGTCCCTCCTCCCAAAAGGGAAAGAATCTAAGAAGCAGAGGGAGCAGACACAAACCAACATCTCTCAATGATAAAGAACCTACCAATGTAGAGATGGAGGGAGCCTCGTTTGTGACTTCTCCATCTGCTTACCTAGAAGCAAGTCCTAATAATTCTAAAGATCTAGCAAAACAAGGAGATTCTGATGATTCCTGGTTCTCGGAGGGCACAACCTCGCTTCCTCGAAGGAATAGTGGGAGCAAAAGTGGATCCGAAAGATGCCTACAACAAAGAAAGAGATCCTTAGAGTAAAGAACCTCCGAAAGCACGAACACACGATGAAGCCAAGCCCTCTAATTGAGCTGCAACAGTCGACATATGGAGGCTCATATCTATCAACTACAGAGAAAGCTAAAGCCCTTGGATAAGGCCTCATTTTCCATGGAGGTCCTGACTGTCACTAATTACGAATATCAACTACCAAAAAAAACTCCCACATACAACAAGGTTGAGGATCCACAAGCACACGTAGATCAATTTAGAAACCAAATAGAAGTCATTGGCGAATCTAAAGTAGTTACTTGGTGAGCTTTCTCTCTGACCCTTGTCAATAAATCACAAAATGATTCACAACCTTACATTCGAGGATGGTAACAGTAAAGGAAGTTTTCTCTCGGAGATTTGTGCAACACTTTGTCGGCAAGAGGAAACCCCCCTGTACCATCATCAACTTGTTGGAAATTATACAATGAGAGGATGAACTACTATTTGATTTCTTAGGACATTTTAACACGGAATGCGAGAACATCCTCGAGCTTACCATCTCCATGAGGGTCCAAATCCTATTGAATGCCTTACAACCCAGGATAATGGCCAAAAATTAGTCCACATGATTCCCTGAAACCTCCAACGAGTTGTACAATTTCGAAGTGAAGCACGTCCGAATCGAGGAGCTTAACCTCCAAAAGAAAAGACCCCGCAATGGCATATCAAGCAAGAGTGGTCCCGCTACCAAAAGAGATGCTCGAGCGGAAAAGGTTCTCGACATGAGGAGTTTTCCTGCCAGAAGGGAGGACAGGAACCCCACCGGTCCTATCAACAAGCCTTGATACACCCACTTTCACTTCAGCGAAGGCATCCAGAGCGAAATCTTTGCTGTCGCCAAACCTCAAACCCAGGCCAGACAACAAAATACTAATGAACAACTCTTTTGCATATATCATAGGGAAAATGGGTATAACAAAGATGAGTGCAGGGAATTGAAGAAGTAGCTCAAAAAAATAATCAAGCTCTGCAACTTGCGGGAATGGGTCAACCAAATTCTATTGGGTCAGAACAATAGTCCCCAACTACACATGGAGGTGACCGCCAAACCAGGTATGGAGAAACACCTCTTCATAATAACTAGGTTGTACATGAGCTACCTCGAGTCATCAATATGATTACTGAGGGCTTTCTAGGAAAGATCTCTCCACCATCCCATAATAGAATCATTTGCAAAAGGCTAAGTGTGGACTCTATGCAAACCCCACCCGGGGACTAACGATGTAATCCACTTTGGAAAGGAGGAAATTCCTAGCGGATTACCTAAGTATGCACCCATGGTCATCACTGTCTCCATGGGGAGATTTGGCGTGGGAAGGGTCCATGTTGACCAAGGGAGCTAAGTGGACATCCTGTTCTACGAAGTCTTGATCCATATGGTCTTACAAAGTGCATTGACCGAGCCAATCATAACTCCACTCATCAGGTTTTGCGGCACAAAAGTCCAATCTATAGGAGTCATCGAGTTAACAGTCGCCCTAAGCGACGGCAACACCGGTGATACAACCAAGGAAAAGGTTTTCTTTGATCTACACCATACAACTCTCAGAATGGAGGGGTGAAACGACTAGCAGATCATCACGGTGTGTACATGCAGATAAGGACCAACATACCCCAACTTTAGTCTCGTGGAATTGCTTATATATTGCACTGACCAACCCGACCTATTTGTAAAACCTACAAGAGTAAAATTGTCATTTCCTCGAGATGTGACAGATAACCATCCAGCCAGCGGTGGCCATGGCGTATTATCTTATTGTTGGGTGGTAGAGGTCATTTCTCGTCACTTCGGTTGGAGATCGAGGATAAGGCTTGTTGGTGGCAGCAACATACTTTTCTTGGGAGGATGAATATGGATGTCTTTTCCCGCAGAGTCCTTAGATGTTCGATCGAGGTGATCCTACTCGACCTCGAATAAGTGAGTACAAGGGGGATCACCGAGTTATGTGAAGCTTTCCTTTGGAGGTGATTTTGTGGTATCTCCTCGTAAACAAGCCTTTTTTAATTGACATCTCTCCAGAATTTTCGCCTCCCACATCATGAATTCCCCAAGTTTAAGGGTTATACAATTATAGCACTTGAACTTTACTAATTTTTTTGCCTTATTCATCTGCACCAATTTCTTTTTTGATGATTCACCTTTGGCGTGCCTCTTGGTTTGCTGAGGATGGTAGTCCTTTTATGCCACATGATCATTTGTGATATTGCTGTAGTGACTTTACTCATTCCTGCTTTGTCCAAGTTTTTTTTTCCCATCTTTGTTTGCATATTTCTAGAATTTTGGGCAATTTGCTGGTATTACTCCATCATCATTCAGGGATGGAGATAGTGACTTTGGTTCCGCCGCTAGCCAAGGACATTATACTTTCCGCCGTGCGACCCTGGAGGATAACCTCACCTTTGCTCCTCTTCTTCAAGCATCCATTTGCGTTGTCTCCCCCTGGGGCTCTCTCCTCCCTTGAGGTGATTCCGTCTATCGGGAAGTGTTTTCATGGATGAAGAGATCCTGGCTAGTATGGGCCTCTCCCCAGTGATGCTGAATTTTGCGGGTTCTTTGGGTAAGGTGTCTTGATTCTTGTAGGGAATTCCATTTTCTTTATATTAATCCCATGTTTATCTATGCGTAAAATCGTCTCCGAGAGAAGGTGACTGGTATGAACTGTCTCATTTAGCCAAGAGGTGAGGATACGTTGGATAACCCTTTGGTGCAATCTAACCCAAGTTTTGATATGTGTCCCCAACTCGTGTTGGTAATTTATCTTCCGTCCATCTCTCGAATTCCTCTTTTGATGACTTATCTCCTTACGAAGGTAGGAAGTTGCCTCCTTGGAGGCTCAAGTGGTGAAGCAGGTTCCATACAAGGGGCCGATTGTTCCCCTCCTCGTATTGATCTAGGCATGGCTTCTTAGATGTGCAATGGGGCTTTTGATTGGCTACATTGTCGAGCCCTTCGCAGGCTAGGAAAATCCCCGACCACCAGTGATTTTCCTAGGGGTCCATCGCCCTCAATTTTAACTTCGCTAAATGTATTGGAGGAAGATAGAGGGCTTTTGGTATCCAGTAATCTGGACAAGCTGATGGCATGGGTCCATAGCCAGTTATAGGGGTCTTGTAAGGATATATAGTTATGATCTTTTTGGTCTCAGGTGAAATGTTTCCTTTGTGCAGGCACCAACTTCCGTCGTAGGGAATCAAACTCTTGTTGAGTATTTCTACGAAGAACTAAAGTGGGCTTGTTAGATGAGACACCATCATGAGGGGTAATTGTCCGCTGCTATGTTGGTGCAGGATGGGGTTTCCTAGTTGGGGCTCCAATTTTTAATTATACAAGAAAGATTGATGCCATGAAGCTCTACGGGTGCAAGGAGTTTCTATAGGAGTGTTTGTGGTTTTGTCTCAGAGCATATGCATGCAGAATCCATAGACCGAGCAAGGAAGTAGTATTAGGAAGTGTTGATAGGGCAGTTGGTGATGGACGGCACAACATTCAACCATCAGCAACTGAACCCTAGCTTCCTCCTTCGTTGCCACTATTGTTCCTTGGCCCGGTTCACGAACCTCTAGAAGAAGATATGCGAGAGTGGATGGAAGTTGTAAACAATAGGGGATACCTTCTTCCTTTGCATCTCATTTTGTCTTATTCAAGAACTTGCCTCCTGTACTATAAATAGATGTATAGTTTTGGCTTTGTTCATTCCTTATGTTGAACCCTGCTATTGGGATATAATACCCTCTTTGAGCTAAGAGCAACAATCACTTGCTCCTATTAACAATCACCAACTTGCTTCAATGAATAGTGGCCTTCTTACCCGATGAACCCACCAAACCCACCGTTGTCCTGCCTAACCCACCGACCCACCGGCATACCATCACCTTGACCGTGTCAAGCACCACATACCACCTCTCACTTCTCGGGGATTCCTCACTCGCGCAATGAGCTCCTCATATCTCTTCATCCCCTCTCACCACCATAGCCCGGAGAGATCTAGCTTCTTTACTTCATCCTTCCCACCATATACTTAGAAATGACCAGCCAGTGGATCATCTCCACCCAACAGGCAATGCAGCTGCAGAGGTCAACTATTAAGGCTGGAAAGGCATTATTCGTGTCATGGCAAACCCAATCAGGACAGGACACCCAACATCCAAAATCCGTCCCGATGTATCCTTTGCCACAACATTGGGAGTTCAAAATCTGAGGTCGGTTCACGACTACCTAGGCCCAAGGGGTAATGAGATGGGAATGGCTCCTCGGACAATCAGCTCGAAGAACACAACTTTCTTTTTCACAAACTTCCCCATCGACTGCATCATTGAAAGGCTTGAGAGCTTATTCAAGAAGTAGGGGGAAATCAGGGACCTCAAAATTGCTAGGAAACTTGGCAAGAATGGCCTTCCCTTTAGATTTTCCGAATTTCAGGATACTACAGATGTGGATACCATGTTGTTTAAGCTTAAAAACATCTGGTTGGGATCCTATAGACTATAAGCAGATCTTGCTAAATTGCCAAAGGCGGTACCTAGCAAGCCATCCGTTGTGGTGGAAAATCAACCTCCCCCTGGTGATCATGACGTACAAGGTGGTGAACATACCAGCAGGTATGTTGGGCATGTACCAGACGGGAGATGCATCCACTAGCAAAGGGCCATAGAAGCTTTCAACCCCCCAGACAGAGCAACAACCGAAGTCGAAGAAGATTGATCCAAATATGAAATTCAAAATAATGAAGGAAATTTCATCTTGGCTCAATCTCAGGTGCGTGGGTACATTAAAGGTAAAGGATAGATAGCATGACCTACAAATGACACTAAAGATTGTTGGATATCTGAATCTCATAGTTAGTCCTATTGGGGCGAGCATGGTACTTATTTGGGAGGAAGAAGAGCATGACCTCAGGAATCTACTGAAAAATGATTCTAAATGGTTAGATAATTGGATTACTGGCGTGTCCCCATGGTCGGAGACCTCTGCTGGATCACTGTGCAAGAAACGCCTCTGCTAGATTATGGTATATGGGTTACAAATACAAGTCTGGGAAAGATCGATTCTAGAGAAAATCGGATCTAAATTGGGGAATTTAGTCAGATTTGATGATCTCACCAACCAGCGGCGTTATCTTGAGGTTGCTCAGCTTCTGATTCAGGGGGACATTCGCTCTAGGTAACTCCGACTTTAACTATTGAGATTGATGATACACCACATATATTGCATATTGTGGAAGTAGGTGAGGGTAAATTTAATGTTAATCTGTGGCAAGAAAAAGTTGGGAGTTCATATGATAATTGTACTAGACAGAGTTCAGAACAGTGCTCTTTCGATGAGTGGTCTGATACTGTGGAGAGTGAGCACGTCTCTATGCAGAATCACAAATGTCCTGAGGTTGAGCATGTCCCTACTCAGAGCCTTAATTTTGATATAGAAATACCAGTGTGTAGTAAATGTGCTCCAAGTAAGGTGGGCAGGAAAGCGTTGAATCAGTGCACTATTTACACTGATAAAGTAGGGGGCACCATCATCGATCGCTCATGCACTGATCCAAGAATTTTTGGGAGACTTTGGGTACCTCTTAAATTGGACGGGTGGCTCACAAGCATTTCAACCATTCTAAGTTCTAAAGAGGAGCTGGTGGGGGACACTAATGGTGAAATGATACCTGAAACCTAGGAGCATACTACTGTATCTATGGAAAATGAAATGACCATCAACACTGAGGAAATAGGTATTGTACTTACAGGAATTGAATGCCCAATGCAGGGAATACTACCATCCATTATTTCTACTATTTTATTGCAACAGGTGAATTCAAATTGTCCTACTGAGGTACATAACTCAAACCAGCTAGTAGATCACACCAAGGTCAGTGGTCTATCATTGTCTGTAGAATTTCAACATGAAAATACCTCTGATATGGAAGCAACATCCCAATTGAAGACCTCTCCATAGGATTTTCACCACTTGGCTCTAAACCACAACATCCAGCAGAACCTACCTCTACACACCAAGGAAATCAATGGCAACGAAAAACAAAGGGGGTGGACCAAGAACTAGAAGCCAAATGAGAAAGGAAGTAGACCTGTCCAGAGAAAGAGATCAAGCAACTCTCGATGAATGGATTGGTCAGTTGGTAGAGCAACAACCTCTCAAGCTACCTGAAGATCTGACAATCCTATCTACTGTATCTCCTAATGCCATATTAACACTGGACCATTATAGAGTTGAGTCTGACTCTATTATGGCACTAGGGCGTGACCTAGGCATAGCCTATGGCCCAAATCCAGAAGAAACACGAGAGCTACTAGTACAACTAAACTGTAATAGCTGCAAGGCCGTAGATGCAGTGAAATCTGGTAGTAGCAGGAAAGAAGGAGATGTGGTACCTGTATGAAGATAATCGCATATAATGTTAGAGGCCTGGTGGCCAGGGAAGGAGAAAGAAAGTAAAGGAGTTAATTTTGAAACAGAAAGTAGACTTCATAAGCATGCGGGTAACTAAGCTGAAAAGCATAGATAAGAGGCCTTGTGATTATCTATGGTATTACATTGATTATGACTGGATTTTCAAAGGCTCTGTAGTCTAATCAGGTGGATTAAAGTGTATATGGAATAGCGAAAAATTCACTAGGTAAAGCATTTTAGCAGGAGAGGATTTCTAGATGCAACTGGCAGCTGGAACAGAGAAGGAATAATCACTAATATGGTGAATGTATATGGACCAAGTGACTTACGGTCCAAGCAGAGACAGTGGAGGGAGATACTAGATATTCACTCATGGAGGAAGGAGGAGAAATGGTGTATCATGAGAGACTTTAATGTGGTACTGGATGCAAGAGAAAGGAAAGTCACAACGCATCATGCTAGTGAACATGAGATTAACTCATTTAAGGAATTTGTCATTGACATGAAGTTACAGGATCTGCCGAAGGAGAAAAGAAGATTCACATGGTACCTCAAATCCCTGAAAGTAATGAGCAAACTAGACAAGTTTCTGGTTAATGAAATCTGGATGGGCCATGACATAACCTGGATTCAATCAGGACTTGATAAGGATGATTATGATCATTTCCCTGTAAGCCTTTGTTCCTAAATCCAAGATTGGGGTCCTACACCTCTGAGAGTTCTGGAATGTTGACTGGGGGACAACTTACAATAGTCTGATAGAGAATATGTGGAACAACCCTTGTCCAATGGGATATGCTAGCCAAAGAATCAAGATGAAGATAAAAGTTACAAGAGCAGGCATTAGGATATTGAATCAATTAGCAACAAAAGACTTATTATTTGAACGCAAAGAGATTCTTAACAATCTAAAAGAGATGGAAATGGTGGCTGAACAGGATACAGTGCAATTTGGCAATGAGATAGTTCCACAGATCATCCAAAGTCTTAGATACAAATTGACCACAGTCTCTAAAAATCTTGATAGCATGATGTACCAAAAATCAGGCATCAACTGGATCCAACAAGGAGATACCAACACCGCGTACTTTCATAGATGAATCAATAAGAATAGGAGAAGAAATGGAATCAATGGAGTTTGGGATGACACTACCTTGATTGAAGATACAGATCTGGTTAAGGATTGTTTCAAAAAGCACTTTGAAGAAAGATATACTGAGCTACCTTGGTCCAGACCAAGAATCTGCAATATGAGCTTTACAATACTATCCACAAACTCTAAGCACGAATTGTTGACACCCTTCTCAGAGTCCGAAATTCTGAATGCAATCAAAGGCTGTGGTAGTGGTAAGAGTCCTGGTCTGTATGACTATTCCTCTATTTTATGAAAGATGAGATCTGCAAAATGATGTTGGAGTTCTACCTAAAATGTAAAATCGCTAGAGACAACAATGCAGCTCACATTACTCTTCTAGCTAATACTGAAGGTCCAATGAAATTGCAGGACTACAAATCTATAACATTAATAGGCTCTATGACTAATATTATTGCAAAGGTTTAGCTAACAGAATCAACACAGTCATGGATGAGGTGATTTCTGCTAACCAGATGGCCTTCCTTAGAGGCAGGAAACTCCTTGATGATATATTGATAACAAATGAGGAAGTTGATGAATTGAAAAAATCGAAAACACAGACAATAATATTCAAGGTAGACTTTGGGCAAACTTTTAACACACTCATCTGGGTTTACTTACAGGATGTGATGATCAAAATGGGATTTTCTATTAGCTGGACATGGTGGATTAAAGAATTGCTTGAGTCAGCATGTACCTTAGTTATCATCAATGGCAACCCCACCAAAGAATTCTATCTCAAGAGAAGACTATGACAAGGTGATCCACTATCACCTTTCCTATTTCTACTGGCTGCAGAGGGTCTATTTGTTATGATAAACGAGGCTAATGATTTACACATGTTTGGGGGAGTGGAAGTTGGCAGAGACAAGGTGTCCATATCTCACCTGCAATTTGCAGATGACACCTTACTGTTTGGGCATGCCTCTTGGAACACAGTCAAATCATTCAAGGCTATCCTTCAAAATTTTGATATTATCTTTGGCCTGCGCATTAAATTCAATAAAAGTCATCTGTTGGAAACTAACATGCCTCAGTCAACTTTGGAGGAAATAACTTCTTACATGGTCTTCCAAACAGTAACCTTCCCCTTCAAATACCTTGAGTTACTAGTGTGGGTGAATCCTAACAAATTGAAATCAAGGAAAGCTGTTTTGGACAAGTTCAACAAAGCTTTAAGCTCATGGGATCACAAGTATTTGTCCACAGGGGGCAAAATGGTCCTGTTAAACTCAGTGCTAGCTGCTCTACCGCCCCATTTCTTTGCATTCTTCAAAGCCCCTTCATCTGTCATCATGAAGTTAACCAACCTACAAAGATCATTCTTCTAGGGAAGCACCAAGGACAAAAAGAAGATGTGTTGGATCTCATGGAAAAAGATTTCCACATCAGTAGAAGAAAGAGGTTTGGGGGTACGCAACCTTAGTGCTTTCAATAGAGCTATGCTTGGAAAATGGAGAGAAACAATCCTTATTGGTGAAAAGAGTTTGGCAATGGAGACTCTGAGATCAAAATATGGAAGTGTAACACTTTATCAGTTGGGGAATTAAGAGAACTAAAATGCCAGAGATGTAATATGAGACAGAGAGAAAGAAGACGTGGAACTGTTTATGCCTTCAATTGGTGGAATGACTTACAAGCACACTAGGTATAAACTGGTTCTACCAAAACACTAAGATTAGAATAGGCTACGGTGAAGGTATCAGATACTGGCTGGACAAATGGCATCACAAATGTCTCTCAGGCAGAAAGATATCCGAGATTATTTAGAGTTGCATAATGAAGGATATCAACATATCAAATCTAGGCAATTGGGAAGCTGGTAGATGGAATTGGTCATGGAATTGGAGAAATCTGAGAGATATTGAAATCTCTGATCTGACTAATTTTATTGTGCTTTTTGCAGGATACAATACAGAAGGAGTCAGGTGAAGATGGATATTCCTTTGAAGGAAGCAATAATGGCAGATACACAGTTAAGGAAGCCTGTAACCAGATCACTGCAAAAATACCCTCAACATTCACAACCAAAGAAACAGGGAATTCCACTGTATTTGGAACAACTTCTCACCAAGAAAACAATAATCCTGGCATTGAAGCTAATACAGAATGTACTGCCAACTAAAGAGACTCTACAAATATGGAATATTATACCTGAAGGATAGGACATCAACTATCCATTATGTCATACAGGCCAGGAGACAATCAAACATCTATTCAAAGACTGCATAGTCACTATTCAGGTCTGGATGGCAATAAAAGAATGGTTATCTAGTGAAGGAATGGACCTCCTCAATGATCATTAAGCGCCAACACTACAGACATAATTAGAAGCAAAGCCATCAGGTACCAACTTTGATGCTTGGAAATCCATCTGGATAGCCATGATTTGGTAATTATGGAAGACCAGAAGCTACTCACATTTCCAAGGCACTATGATAAACTTTCAAAACATAGTTCATACAATTCAAAGGACTAAATGGCTGTGGATTAGAGCCCATAGAACAGAAAGATTGTTCCCCTACTCACTGACAGATTGGTTGGTACAACAACTCACTTGTCTAAATTTCACTGTCTGATGAGCAGTATGAAATTAAGGATTGATCATCAACAAGGATGCTTTAGAACATGGTAAGAGTCTAATACACAACCTCTACCATATTTCCAATGATCTGAAGCAGGGGTGATCTTAACTGTCAGTATAAAATCAAATGAGTTGTGTACCAATCCGAAAATATAAATTGGGATTGATAAGTTGACAGTAATGAAAATTTGATCTTTACATGCAAATGTACTGCTGATATGTTGATGGCTATGATCCAGTAACTAAGATGTGTTTCAAAATTCACTAATGGATTTTGATAAGTTGACAACTATGAAGCTGGGAGAGTCATATACCAGCAAAGGCAAAAAAGCACCGGTATATCTGTGGACCTGAGAGTACGGAGGAAGTGGATGAGCTTCATAAGCTATGTGATAGACAACCCTGTTCTAGAGCACTCCCGCTCAAAGGGTACTAAGGAACAGAAAGTGACAATGATCCTTATAAAAGCAACCTTGTAAATATTAGCAATAGGTAGGTCTTGTATAGATCCTTGTATATTACCTATGTACTCCTTTATTTTATTCTTAATGAAATTTGGTATAACAACAAAAAAAAACCACTTGCTCCTTCCATTTGTTTTTGTACAACCGTATCCCCCAATTTTGGGGGTTGAGTATAGCTGAAAATGGATATAACTTCCAAGGTGGTTTGCGCGATCAGGACGAGTTATAAAGAGTTTTTCTCCTTTGTTTTCGAGGATAATCACTCATCTTATTTTCTTTCCCAAAATTTACCATTCCCCTGAGTGTGAGGAAAATAATTAGTAAATACTCATAATGCTTCTACCATTCTATTATTGAACTCGAGTGCTTCCTTGTGCGTGAGGGGTTATTGCTCAATTCTGCCCTCTGTTATTGAACCCATGAAACACCTCTAGCAAAAGGGGGTGTTTCATTTCTTTCCCTCTATTATTGAACTCAAGTGTTTTCCCCGGGTGCTAGGGGTTGTTGCTTAGTTCTAAAAGCCTGTTAGGATATATCTTCGGGAGTCTGTGTAGGGTCCTGTTCGACTTAAGAGTCTCATTTTTCAATTCCATTTTCACTTTTCGAGTCTGTGTAGGGTCCTGTTCGACATAGGATTTATATATATATAATTTTATTTAAAAAAATTAAAACAAACTGAGAATTTTTTTTGTTGGTCTAGAACACCTTATCTTCCATCCTGAAAATAAAATTTTGATTTTTTTTGAGTGGTTTTCATAATTTTTTGGATATTTTTATTCAATTCCATACTCATTTGTATTGAGTTGTTTGGTTTGAGATTCATCTGTAGTGCGTTGCCGACCGTGTTTCTTATCTGATTTGCATCCATTTGTAGCTTTTTGCATTTGAGTTCTCATTGCACTTGAATTGAAATTCGAAAGAACAAAGATAGTGGTAACAGCAAGTGAACTCGTCCTTCACTATATTCTAAACCTTTTTTCGAGAAAAATTGGGAAGAGTGAATTTTTGGGGTTACATATAGGGAGCGAGCTCTTACTAAATCTTTTTTTTCTAGTGCTTGTTTGATTGTTTATAATGCAGATGATAGTAATGGCAAAAAGAACGATGCAACTCACGAACATGATGATGGTAGTTTGACAACCACTGCAATGGATGACTATGTGACCAACGTGGAGACCATGTTCAAGGAGATACTAGCTAGGTTGCCTGCACCAGGGTCTATAGCCCCCGACCACCCTATCTAAGACCACGGGAATGTCCCCCTGGCAACATGGACGTACACGCCCGTGATGAGGATCTCCTTGTTGATATTCGAGCGCAAACCGAGGATCAAAATTCATTGAGAAATATCATGCAGATCATCCCAGAATTTTGTGGTAAGCCTGATCCTGAAGTATTTCTCGCTTGGCAGGAACGAATGGAGCAGATATTTGAGCTTCATAACTTCTCATAAAATATCAAGGTAAAATTGGCTATCTCTTAGTTTAAAGATGATGCTTCTACTTGGTGAAAATATTTTAAGTAGAATAGAGAACGAGATCTGGAGGCACCGATTGAGACATGGAGAGCCCTTATGCTTTCTATGATGAAAGCTTATGTTCGTGGTTCCTATGTTCATCAGTTGAAAGATTAGTTGCAAGGTCTACGCCAAGGTAATCGTTCAGTTGTTGCATATTATCATGAGAGGCTATCATTGAAATTGAAGGCAGAAGTAAAAGAAGATGTTGAGTTGGCCACGAAGAGCGTTATCTATGACCTCAATTAGAATATTCAGCACCAATTGGAAAGGCACGCACCTCACTGTCACAGTCTTGAGGAATTATTGGCCAATGCAGAGATGATTGAGCGACTATTCTGAGAATCAGCTGCTAATCGTGCAAAATTCTTTGTTTCTGCGAAAGGAGGATGAACAAATGGTCTAGAAAGTATCCTTTAGAATCTGATCAGAAGGTAAACTTTCAAAATTCGAATCCTAACCAACCTCGAAAGAATTTTCAAAATGTTACAGAGGACTCACCCTCGGCCCAGAGACCTAATCTGCCAACTTTCGGAGGTTCTAGTTCAAAGATCAGATACTGTAAGTGCCAAGGGTTTGGACATATGGTTGCCTCGTATCCAAATAACCGTGTTATGTAGGTGACCGATGGGGGAGACACATATAGTGAGGATGAGATTGAGGATAGCGATCTAAGCGCCCTTAGCCTAATCGTGACCAATGAGATTGTGAACACTGAGTTGGCCTATTCAAGAAGAGAGAAAGTTGTTTTACAAAATGTTTCATTTCTTGTTGAGAAACTAGAAGAAGATTTGAGTTCTTCAACTGACATCGTGGTAGTTCCTATAACTAATTCTTCACTTGAGGAAAACATGGGAAAGAGTCCAATTTCTATTTGTCGAGCAGAGCCATCCAAATCAGATCACCTTGTTCTATTTGAACCAAGACCCGCGACAAGCTTGAATGCAGTGCTATCACGATGGGATTGGACTGGACTTTCAGGAAATATTTGACCTTGATAGTGCACCAGTGGTCGCTGCGAGTGTGATTTTTGGTAGACTTGGAGCAAGATAGTTTTAAATATGAACCACCTTTCAGGTTTGCAATGAATTTGTTTCCTATTTTGAGCAATATTTATGTGGATGGTCCTTATGATTTATTGGAGAAGATCAATCGCAAATTCCAAATTTGAGGGCATTTTTTTTTCAAGAAATGGGGAATGGTACGATCTTCGATAAAAATTCTGACCTTGTTACCAGCTTATGCAGAGTATTCTAATTCACATGAAGCTTTGCATTCAAGGATGAATCCTTTCCAGGAGATAGGGAATGATGTGAATGTTGGAGGCCCGAGACGAATTTGGATTCTTGCATGATTCAAAGTAATTAGACCCTGTACTGTGAATTACAGCAAAGCACAGTTTCATGGTTTCTTCAAATTTGATGCCCAAACGTCGTCGATCGGTCTGCAAATTTAACTAGAGTCAGATAACTCATTTTGCAGCTTCTTGTCCAAAGGATATCCAATTTGAACGGTCAGATAGTGAGATATGGATTTTGGAACAGACTGCTCTTGTTCAGTCATGATTTGCTATTTGTAGCACTGCACAACCTCAGTTTTATTGGTGATCGGAGGTCTCAACGAATTATGATCAAACTAAAATCTTACCTGATGACAAAAAACGAATCAATCCATATTTTGACAAAAGGATATCAATTTCTAATAGTCCGATTGTGAGATAATAATTTCAGAACATACTTTTCTTAAACTGAAAGTTGACACGCGAGTTATTGAGACCAGATCAAGCATATGTGATATTGCACGTGTAGGAGGTCACGGCCCCTACTAGAAGAGGCCAAGATGGATCTTCATTTTCCTTCTTGTGTCTTTAATTAAAATAGCCCATTTGTTGGTGAGAATTTCGAATTTTTATGTAATTATGTAATTTTCTACTTTATAAGACTTTAATTATGATAGACTTTTTTCTTAAGGAAGTTTCCAATTCTTTCATAATTTTAATTAGTCAGGACTCCAACTACACTAGGTGACTTTTGGCCCTTTGTAAGCCTTTTTTTTGTTAGATAGGCCAAATTCTGGAGAATCGCTTCTCCGGGGTATCGATCCCTAAACCTCAAGGTTGTGAGGTGTGTTGTTCACCACTTGACCTACCAGGAATTGATCCCTTTGTAAGCCTATTTAAAGGCAACAATTTAGTTTTTTATGGACATGCGACTTTTATTAAAGTTATGAACTTGAGAGGAATCTTTTTGTTTATTTGAATTCCTATTATAAAGAGAATTTGGTTGCATGCATCTTAGGGTTCATGTAAAGGTTGATTTTATTATTTTTATGTTGATGATAGATTAGATCCTCTCATAGGCGTTTGATCAATTCTTTGGTTAACATTCGTTTCTCGCGTAGTAGTTGGCTAAGGGTTGATATGCCATGCTTTGATTGAGTTTCTGTGGCATAACATACTTCTTCCATCTCCGTTCTTTTACATCCTTCTATTTCGTGTAACGTTTTGTTGGGTTGCACAACCTATCTTTTATTTTTATAATTTCGAAATTTGTTTGATTCGTGTTTTTCACTTGATACAAGAATAAGTTCATAATTCCACATTTATGTTCCGCTAGCAAAAAATCACATCACAAGTCTTTATTACCAAAATCCATAGTTGGTCTAAAACTAACTTGATAAATTAGTCCGCTCACAATATACTTCCAACTTTCCGCAAGAATGTTGATTTTCGTTGCTATCGCAGCGCAAAATCTCTTCCATAACTTCTCATGTCAAAGAACAATAAACGCATCAATAGAGATGATGATAAATCAATGATTAAGAAACCAAACTACGAAGAACATCCCAAACCCAATAATCCTTCCTAAAAAAAGATTAGAAGAAACTAAAAATCGAACAGAAGAAGAAACATTATAGAGCTAAAATTGCGAACCTTCGAGGCCTCGCGACCAATGTAAAATGACATCTTCATTGTATGTGAAAGCAACAACATTGGCATACTACCTTCTTCTTCAAGACTTTATTCATGGCAACAGGTGGTGAGGAGGTAGAAGGCGAGGCACAGCGCACAAGGCGGGGAGCCATAGCACGCAGATGAGCGCAGGGAAGAGTGGAGGCCACGAGCCATAGCAAGTCGAAGAGATGGAAATTAGTGCATTGGGAGAGAGAAAAAATATATATACCTTTGGGTATATCAATAGCATAAGTTGTAAATATGATTAAATTGACAAGGATAGAAATTCATTTTTCTGTGGGATTGCGGCAGCTGATTACAATAAGCCCGAGTTTTTGCGTATTGTAATAATTGAGCTATAGGTGAACAATTATGGCTCCAACGGATTGCAATTTCTTGAACTAGAAATCGTGAAGGTATGTATCAAACACATTGTACCAGTATTAAAATGCCAAAATACATCAATTATACGTCCATAATTGGTCTAAAATACATCAATTATAAGTCCATAATTGGTCTAACAAACTGTCCCTTATGAACTCTACTCCAAGCAATCCAATGCAAACTCTTGGCGCCTGTTGTACCCCCCACATAAATTTTGACAACATGCTTCCGATTTTCACCAAGCTGCTTTGAGGAATTGACATACAGACATCAAATGAATTGGAAAACTAGATAAAAACAGGTTTCAATAATATTACCTTTCCATCCGTTGATAGCAACTTTGACTCCCATCCCGCAGCTTGAGTTGAATTTTAATGACTAGTGGTTCAATATACTTGACACGCGTCCCACTATTAGAGGATCGACATTTATTAGGCACGACTTTACAAATATTATCGAGTATGTGGTATGACTCCCGTGTACAAACCTGATGGAAGGTTAGGCGGCACGGACACGGGGACGGGATTTTAATTTTTTTATATATGCAAAAAAAAATATTTCTGCACATGCCCGAGAATATTATAATTATATTTAATTTATGTTAATGTATAAGGTCCATTTAGATCAGTTAGTAAAGTACAAGGTTTTTAATCTTGTGGTTATGGGTTCGATGCTCTTGGGCGCTTTATCAAGTCTTTTTTTTAAAGACTGAAAGAAGATATTGAGGTTCTACTTGAAGTCGAACCTAGGTTAAATGCAAGTCTAGAGTGTTAACCACTACATCATAAAACTTGATGACATTTGATCAATTCTAATAGGCATTTGTTTTCATATTTTGACCGGATAGTTTTTTATTATGTTTTTTTACAATTTTTTAATATAATTATTTTTGACAGTTTAATATTTTGTTGGATTGTTGGTCAACCAAATCGATTGATTCGATTTGTTTTTACTATTTTAGTTTTTATTATATTTTTAATATTTTTTTTATTTTTTGTACGGTTCTTTAATATAGTTCTAATAAATTGATTCGACTTATTTTGAATATTTTAATTTGTATCGCAACATCTGAACGTGTATATCCAATCGGACCAAATTTGACCCGACACGATACACTTTGCTCAAACCAAAAAATTTGCCCCCTCACTTAATTTCCTAACTCCGCCCATGAGCACGGCCCCAACGGGTCTGGCTCGAATATTGGATTGCGGACTTGGATCCTGACCTGTGCCATTATTCTATTTTTTAATATGGAAAAAAATGAATTATAGCCTTTTGCAACAACTGGGACTATAACTCGAGTTGCCTCTAGGCTAGCCTGATGTGCTAAAAGCTTCTTATGCTCAATATCAATACATCCAAATAATATTAATAGCATTATGGAATGAATATTCACCTATGAAATAAAATTCATGCAAAGTATATGAGGTGTCACTACCTAAGAGCTTCATATGCTAAATGTCAAACATACAATGAATAAATGGACAAGATGTCAAACATGCGAAGGACAACACGAGTGTTAGAGAAGATGCATGCAAAATAACAAATGATTTTGGCAAGGCAACAAATGGCAAGAGAGAAGTGGCAAATGTCCCTAGTCAAATTCTATAAAATAGACTCTTCCATGGGATGAATTTTACACCAAAAACATTGAGATAAATTGTAGTAAGATGAAGTGTAGAATTGTTCTTTTGGATAAATGAAGTAATCTTTCGAATATTTATTATCATTTGTATTCATCATATTGTTATTATCATCGAATTCACAACACGTTATCAGCACGACTCTACTGTCAAGCTACAAGCAGGAGATAACTATGAATTTATCTAAATTAAATGAGTAAGATGCATGTCTCGCAGATAGTGCAACAACATACCGCATACTCAACAATAAAAAAATATTTTATTTTCCTATCTATAAGGGAAGCGTATGTTAATATAATATCTGATAGTGTAAAATTAATTAAAGGTTCCGGAAGAGCACAAATTGTACCATCACAAGGGACAAACATCAAAATTGATGATACTTTATTCTCATCTAAGTCTCGACGAAATTTATTAAGTCTTAAAGATATTTGCCGAAATGACATCATATTGAGACTATGAATGAAAAAAATGAAGAATGCTTATGCATTACATCAATTATTTCAAGTAACAAATACATCTTAGAAAGATTACCCGTAATGTTCTCTGGATCGTATTACACAACAATAAGAATGGTTGAAGTTTATGCCGTTGAAAGTTTAAAGACTACTAAAAGTTTCAAAGTTTGGCATGACTGGTTGGGTCATCCTGGATCATTTATGATACGAAAAATTATAGAGAATTCATGTGGTCATTCAATGAAAAATCAGAATATTTTTCAAACCAATGAATTTTCATATGTTGTTTGTTCTCAATGAAATTTGATTATAAGGCCTTCATTAAACAAAGTTGGGTAAGATAACCCTACATTTTTTGAAAGAATTCAGAGAGACATATGTGGGCCTATACACCCACCGTGCTGACTCTTTAGATATTTTATGGTTCTGATTGATGCATCAACTAGATGGTCCCACGTATGCTTATTATCTACTCGCAAT
>JAOWBN010241291.1:0-12058 GCA_028565015.1 Pinguicula moranensis
AATTTTCAATCCACTAGGACAAAAATTAAATGAAAAACCTAATTGTAGCAAAGAAACAACTGAAACTAAACAACAACAGACTCCCAATACATAGATTGTGTCGTGTAACAACAATGTGTTCCCGCTACGAAGTTGGAGCTTGTAGGTGCCAATACCGATGACATCCTCTTCACTCCCATTCTCCATGGTTACGATTTGTGTTCCGGCACCAGAACGATGAAACTCGACAAATCCAGCATGAATATTCACTACGTGCTGGGACTCTCGTGAATCAACAATCCATTTAGGAAATGAGTTAGCAACTAATGCATGGGAGCAGACGCATAATTTGGGGTTATTTTGAGACTAAGGTACATTTTTATACTCAGAACAGTCTCGAGAGTAGTGACC
Source organism: Pinguicula moranensis (assembly GCA_028565015.1). Classification (NCBI taxonomy): domain Eukaryota; kingdom Viridiplantae; phylum Streptophyta; class Magnoliopsida; order Lamiales; family Lentibulariaceae; genus Pinguicula; species Pinguicula moranensis. The sequence goes on from JAOWBN010241291.1 coordinate 391, forward strand.
TTTATTTCCGCAGTTATAGCACTTCACACGATCCATATTCTTGGGGTCGTTAACATTGGGCTGCTTAGTGATTTTCTTTCTTTGAACAAAGTTCTGAGTCTTCTTTGCTAATTTACCAAGGTTCTTGTTTCTCTTAGGATTTCTCCCATGAGTAGCAACAACTTTGGCAGGGGGTGCGGAAGCTCGCACGCTCTCGTCTTCAAGCTCAAGATGCTTGGATATGACAGCGAATGTCTTGATGTTCACATCATGATTCATCAAAGTTTTGAAGGGAGTACAACGTCTATATTCATTTTTATCAGGTAGCGAATGGATCACACTATTCACCTGTTTGAACTATGAAATATTGGTCCCACTAGCCTTGCGATTGCGAAGCATAGCATTCATGATGCGGAGGTGTTCAGATATAGATCGACTTGAATCAATCTTGTACTGAAGTCAATTTAGGTGCAAGGCACGGAGCCTTGTAGCTGTTGTTTGGCCGTATTTCTTTTGGAGTTTGTCACATATGGACTTAGCCGTGGGCTCTATATCGTACGTGCCAATCAAGTCGTCATGCATGCAGTACAACAAAGCATGCACTACGATCCTTCTTAGTCCATGCTTCGTAGGTCGGTAAGATCTTTGCTGGTTCTTTCGTGGTTATATGCTCAAGAACATTTTTCTCGTACAACAGATACTGAATCTTCCTGGACCAGATGTCATAGTTCAATCCAGTTAACTTATCACTGGAAGAGAGCTCGTTTATCGTAATAGGAGGTGCCATTTCTGCACGTATATTTCAAGGAGGACGTTAGGACCAATTATAAAATTAGATTTTCTGTGAAGAATTTTGAATTATGTTATACGTTCGAAAATTTTGCTAGGCTTATAATCATCACGTCCTTCATAACCAAAAGATTTCTAGGAAAATCAAACTTTTACATATTGAAACAAATTCAGACAAAAAACACATAGTAACACATACAACCAAATGGATTGGCACATGTAATTGTTAATTGTAACAATTCGGTGTTTTTGCTGTAGGGAATTTTTGGTTTAATTTTAATTTGTTCTAGCCAAAATAATTGGCACAAATAAATTTTAAACGTATAACAACTCGATTTTCTTTTAACACATAGTTAAAGGAAAATTTTTGAATCTATCAAAAGAATCTGAATTGGTTCAAATGAGATCCTTAACCTATTCGATAAGCACTTAAGTAGCTGAACTCATACTATAATATGGTGGAATCACAATGGTCTCACTTAACAACCAGCCATAGGCAACCCTCACGAGCATGATTAATGCGGATTTCTTTTAAAATTTGAAATAAAGATGGTAATATAAGTTTGATTACCAGCATTTAATTATTAACACATAGTTGATAATTATTTGTTCATTAATTTTATGAGTTGGAAACATATTCTCTGATTAAATTAATTCCTAATTCACATAAGCATGCTTGGAATTGAAATTGTACTTAGCATATTATTCGTAATCATGCCTACTAAGAATTAAATTGCACTAAGCAAAATAAATTTAATTCCTAATCATGCCTACTAAGAATTAAATTGCACTAAGTAAAATAAATTTAATTCCTAATCATGTATGCTAAGAATTAAAATTTTTAATTGTACTTAGCAAAAAAAAATCTTAATCATTTACACTAGATAATTTATTTAACACATAAATAAAATTAAATAAATATAGCCATGCTTATATTTGCAAAAATCATATACGAAAATTTTAATACATAGTTAAATATTCATAATAACATTTAATACAAAGTTAATTGAAATTTTTTAGAATAATTAAGAGACAAATTCTAAGTTAATTCTAAAATATTAAGAAAGACATACAATATTTTTAATTATAAACTAAGAAACAAATTCTTAATTTCTTAGTTTTAAGAATTAATTTTCAATAATTATTAAAACCTATTCATAATTATTCAACCGAAAGTAATTGTCAACGTCTTCTTGTTTTTGTTTTGTTTTTTGGGTAAGCCAAATTTGCATTAATAAGAAAAATGTACAACTTTCTTACAAGGGGTAAGAAAGTATAAAAAATCAGATCATATGACCTCTAAAACAAGCTGTGATGGGAGAGGGAATTTTACAGCATTGATCAAGTGACGGCTCGCTATGCAGGCTGCCATAAAATGACTACAAGGGTCTTCACAGTGCCAGAAAACTCGGCTCGACATGCATACCATTTAGTATCAAAGTCGTGAGATTGTTGCACTAGACTAATAAGCAAGGACTTATCAGCCGAGTCAAACATCGATCTATCGACGTTCAACTAAGGGCAGTTATAAAAAGTATAACAATAGGTGTCTTTACTATAGTAGTTGACACTGCTCAGCCCATTAACCTTATAGCATCGTTGCCTTTTGATTGCTGCTAAACCCCACACTCCCATCTTTTACACACTCTGATTAATCTAGCTCCTCTATCATCCTTGATTACAATATGCAAGAAATCTTCATTGAGGGTGTTACAGTGCCGCAAAACTAGCTTAATGGCGCTATATCAACATTGGATCACATCTTTCACCCTTACACTATGGTGGAAATAACAGCAGATTAATGGAACTAGCTTCTGCAGGGGATATGTTCACATGATGGTACCTAACCTGTACCAAATTGAAGAAATAGTGTAGTGAATTGTATTCCATCAAAATTCCAAGGTAAGTAAAGGGTGACTCCATGCTATTCTAGGTGCAGGAGACTGACAGTTGTCTTTGAGAGTTGCTGATTACGTTAGCCTAAACATGATAACCCTTGAGTAATCAAGATGAAACAGATGCGACACTTATATGAAAATAGCAAATTGAATATACTGAAGGATCAGAGTTGAATTTGTGATGTCCGTAGTTCTGCTCCAGGCCATGAAAAGAATAGCTTCCGAGTTTACTTGGTAGTGTTTCAGGTGTACGCTACCATACTATGATGTCCAGCTTCAAGATATACTCACCCCTATTCAAAGTGTCCTTGCATCTGTACCACATGGAAAGATAAACAGTAAGAAAGTTCAAAGATAGAATCACATGTTGTTACAGGGAACCAAAGAATAGTCCTGAGTGGACTAGACCCTCCTCCTTCCTGTTTAGATTGGAATTGTCAACTGCCATGTTACCTTCTCCCGTTTATAAAGGAGAACTCAATCAGAGAAAAGTAAGCACACCTGAGGATGGAGTAACCAATCATTAAAGCTGTAGGTAAATAAGAGTCTTTTGGCCCTCAACCATGACCAAGCATTCCTCTTCATCGTGTGTAAAAGCAGGTAATTGTTAGGCATTCTAGAGGAAAAATGATCTTTGTTTCTTACCTTCTAGATAGACCATATCATTGACATCCAAATGGTATTCCAGGCAGAGATATTTACACCTGGTGGTGCAAGCACAACAGGATCCAGCAAGTTAAGAGTTAATGATCCCCCTTCTAATGTTGGCATATGTGGCAGTGATAGCCAGGACGCAATTTGTTGCCTTAGGTGAAAAGCAGTAGGACATCCAGTGAACAGGTGTTCGATAGTCTTATCTTGATCACGAGAAATAGGGCTGGAAATTTCGTGGCTGGATGGGATCACACCTCTACTCCGTAGGATGTCTTTAGTGGGCACCACTATTTGGATTAGTATCCAGGTGAAAATACTTACCTTTATGGGCGCATAACTGTTCCAGAAAAATTCTGTAAGTGATAAATGTGAAGCTGGAAAGATATATCTTGTACCTGAGGATATGATTTTGTATGCATCCTTGACAATATATGCATCCTGATGATTCTGTCTAAAGATGTGTCTGACTGGGGCAAAAACTGTTGGTGAAATATTCTGTTATTCAAACAATAAATCACACAGATCATCCTGCTCAAAAACTCTGATTTTCCTCCTCCATCTCCAAGTTCAGATCCAAGTCCCATTGCTTCACATCCCAGTAGCAGCAACTGAGATATCTTTGCATTGCTCATTGCTGAAAAGTCTTGGGTAAGATTCCGCAAGAGTCTGATCAAACCATAATCTGATAAGCTTTCCATCCCCCAGTTTCAGCATCACATTGTCAGTGAACCAAGAGCTTTTCAGATTCTCCTGAATACCCTTCCACCAATAAGAGACATACCCACTTCCTCTAGGCCTACCTACCCGAGTGTTGTTTGCTGGAGAATGTGGTACTTTGATTCCTGCTATTGAGAAAGTAGTGCCACCATACTTAGATCTCAATATATCAGTGATTGGAGAAGGCACATCATTGAGAAAAATTGTACCCCACTTGCCCAAAAGAGAAGCATTGAAAGAGGCAAGACACATGGAGATGAGAGGCATGAAAGCCACCTTTGCCAATACTCAAACCACAAAATATGTTCAGGTTAATGGCCGTTCTGATCGTGGCAGCTAAGCCCTCTGCAGCAAGTAGAAAAAGAAGAGGGGAGAGCGGATCCCCTTGCCCGATTCCACTTGAGGGATAAAACTTTTGTGTAGGGATACCATTCACAAGAATTGAAGTGGAGGCAGACTCCAAAATCCCCCGGATTCACCATTGCCAACATGGAGAAAAATTCATTAGATTCATGATCTGTAACAAGTATCCCCAATTGATTGTATCAAAAGCCTTCTCGAAGTCAACCTTAAATATAAGAGCCTTCTTCTTCAGCTTCTTGACCTCATCAATTATCTCATTTTCTACAACCACGCTATCAATGAGTTTTCTCCCTTGGATGAACGCAGTTTGAGAGTTGCTGATCAACCTTGCCATTACCTTGCGTAATCTGTTAGCTAGAACTGTGGAGATTATCTTTGGCATACACCCACTCAGAGAGATTGGCCTGAAGTCCTTGACTTGAAGAGGATTGGCATTCTTGGCTAGCAAGGCAATATGAGAGGCATTACTGCCTCTAGCTAATCTGCCGGTTCTATAAAATTCCTGAAACAATTGTATAATATCAGGTTTAAGAATGTGGAGGAAGTGTTTGATGAAATTGAGGTTTAGGCCATCAGGGCCAGGACTTTTTTGACTCCCACATTCAGATATGGCTGCTAGGATCTCGGTTTCAGTGAATGGGAGCTGAAGAAAATCCTTGTATAGCAGATCAAGTGGACTTAGACTGAGACCAAATCGAGGTTTTATAGCCATCTTCTCAGTGAACCTGTACTTGAAATGCCGGAAGAAACAATCTTTAATGAGAGTTGGATCCTCCAGCCAGTTGGAACCATAAAAAATTCCATTAATCCTGTTCAAAGATCTACCAGCTTTCAAAGTATTGTGGAAAAATGTTGTGTTCTCATCCCCCTTCTTGAGCCACTGCAACCTAGCTTTTTGATACATTGCACTATGTATTTTCCTTGAGATGATCTCAAATCTAGTTTGAAGATCTGCCAAGTGTAGCTGGTCATTTCTGCCAGTTGAATAGATTCAGCTGATAATTCAATAGCTTTGATACTTTCTGATATGGTGTGCCTCTCCGCAGACATATTTCTAGTCACAAACAAGTTCCACCTGCGGATCTCATCTCTTAACATCTTTATTTTCTTCATCATAATAAAACTCCAGTATCCATCTATACAGGTATTAGTTCAAAATCGTTGAACCATATCAATATATCCTCTGTCCAGCAGCCAATCATCGAGTACTTTGAAGGGAATAGGTCCCCAGTTGAATAGCTTGGATGATAAGCTCACTGGACAATGATCAGAGCCTATCTTGTCCAAAGCTATCTGCAACCAAAAGTCGTCATTATCCAACCATTTATTGTTCACCTGAAACCGATCTAGGCGACTCATGGCTTGGCATGATTTCAAAGACCATGTGTATTTCCTTCTTTCCAGTCTTAAGTCATGCATGTCCAGGTTATGTATGAAGGAATTAAAAAGGGTAACCTCCTGCACAAAGTTGTGAGATGCCACTCCCTTTTTCTCCTCTAGTGCCAGGACTGCATTAAAATCCCCAAATATGCAGTATTTATCATCTTTGAGAGGCATCAAGTAACAACATAGAGACTATTATTAAGCTTGCTTCCTTGATAGTGCACCCGAACCATATACATTGAACATGTTAGACTCGGAAGTATCCCCTTCCCAGAGACCAGTAATTCCCAAAAAACTTTCTCCATTCATCATGGAAATTTGTGAAATTTACCCTTGTTCCACAAACAGAGAAGCCCTCCAGCTGAGCCATCAGATCCAGAATAGCACCAATCGAAATTTAGATCAAACCATAAGTATTTACATAGCTTCTTGTCGATAACAGCTAACTTTGTTTCATGAAGTCCAATAAAATCAGTTTTCTCCTTCCATATCAACTGCTTAACTTGTCTTTCTCTCTCAAAAGTCCCCGGACATTTAGGGTTATGATTTTCATGAAAACAATGGGATCTCAGTCCATTTGGGAGTGGTGGATGACTTTGGTGGATGATGCTTTGACACCTCGTGGTAGGATTTAGACATTTCCTGTAGTCTGGCATGAAAGTCGGCCTGATGAGCACCATATAATATGCCTAGTTTAGAGCCAATTGCCATTATTCTATCCACTTCCTTGCCAGGCAGGGGATACAATCTGTAATGATGTTCAAGGGGTGGCAGAGGAGGGCTGACAGAGGAGTTAGCTCCTAATTTACCTAACCAATCCTCCAAAATGGCCAGATTTTTTAGCTCTTAATCCGGGTCATTCATTTAGTTGAACATGAATGGTCAGGATATAGGGGCTCTAATAATAGCCTAGGGAGGGGTCATTGATCCCTCCCCATATATAGGGGAAGGATCCGTTGACATTATTTGTGACATGATTTGTGACATTGTTTCCTCAAAAGTCTATGTTTAGGGTCCGTAGGGTTTAGGATTTTTAAGTTTTAGGGTTTAGATATTTAGATCTTAGGGTTTATATTTTTGTAAAAATGGCTTAGGGTTTATGGTTTTTTAGGGTTTATGAGTTTTAAGGTTTAGGGTTTTTAAGTTAGGGTTTAGGGTTATAAACCCTAAAAAACCCTAAAACCTAAATCCAAAAATATAAATCCTAACACCTAAATATCTAAAAATCTAAACCAAAACTCAAAATCCTAAACCCTACGGACCCTAAACATAGACTTTTAAGAAAACAGTGTCACAAACCGTGTCACAAGTAATGTCAACGAAACCGTTATATATATATATATATATATATATATATATTTGTTTTGGTTAGTAGAATAATTAGTATTATCTCGTATTCTCGTGGAAACTTTTTGATATCCGATTAGGCCCAGTCTTTATGAAAAAGGAAGGGAACCAAATAAATTCTTTTTTTAAAAGGAAATTTTATTATCATAGTTCTTTGGGTGAACCCAAACCAATTATATAAAACTTGTTATAGATATAGTGATTGATACAGTTTTATAGAGATACAAACTTTTGTAACCGGTCCTTACCTCTATATAAAGAGGCATTACAGAGAATAATACTTATGCCTTTCACGATCATTCTAATATTCTTCTCGCTTTACTTTCTTGCAGATTCTTTAGATTACAACAGAAATTAATTAATAGGGGATTTTTTAAGAGAGTGGTTACCAAAAAATACACTAAAAGGATAAAGATTCTTTTCATCACTCTGCACAGTGTGCATCCGCCGACCACCAATAGTTTCAAGACAATTAGGAATGTCTAATGGTAGTGGCATGCAGCACATTGCCCTTTACCGTCACCATTAAATTAACGGATAGAGTAATGTACTCCATCACGTCTACCACTATCTATTACCGTTTAATCATGATGGTAGCGGTGGTAGTGATGGAACCACCATTAATTTAAAAAAACATGGTGGCAAAATTCTTGTCAAAATGTAATGTAATTATGTAAATATATAATTTGTTAATTAAGTTTTTTTTTAATTTTTTAACGATGGTGATAGAGATGGCCATACGTCCCGGTACGCGCGCGTTTTGTAAACATGCTTACACCATAAATCACACGTATTTAAAATGTGCATACCTGGCACGACACGCATAAAAAATGCATTGTGCTGGGTTAGTCGACGTACAAATGAGGCACGCGCATTTACACGTTTTTAATTAATTAATTATTATTTTTTGATTTAAAAATAAATATAAATTAAATGGCGATTTAAAAAAATAAATTTCACAGTGCGAGTTGCACGCCAACCCGCATGCCATGCCACGTTTTGTGGGATGGACTTTTAAACTTGACACGTGCACATTTTTGTAAAACGAATGGATATTACACGAATTTGTAGGAAAAAAAATTGGCCCGCATGCGATTTAGGCACATTACATATTTTTTTCGTGCGTGTCGTACCTAACCCATTTGCACGCGAATATTTGCGCCTATCTCTAGATAGTGACGTAATTTCCATTAAAAAATGGGACTCCACTATAGCTTGACTGATTGGATCGTACATCCTCTGGTATGTTTAAAGTTTTAATACCAATCATATGAGCACACTACAGAAGCTATCCATGAATTCTTGCTGCATTTCTAGTGAGATTATTGTTGCTTAATGCTATGTCCTCCTCTATGATTATAGTGTATTAAAAGAACTACTAATTGTCATTGTTTTCAATGAGGTGCAGGTTAGATCCTTCTGGTTTCTCTGCTAAGGGTAAGTAGATGATTGGCAGAACTACCTTACTCCTTTTCCTTTCTCCATGGTACAGGTTAGGCGCATGGAGTTTACCCGGTTCCATAAGTCATCTCTGTTGAATGACAAGGTTGCAGAGGAGGATTCTGCAGACTTAATTGTAAAAGAATCAATGCATTCAAAATCTGTCCCACACAGTTTTGAGGGTCTCTGATGCTTTTCGTTGCTTCACTGCCACATGCTACAAGCTATAAGCACTTCTCAGCAAGATTGGAAGGTGGCCTTGTTGCTAGGATGAAGGTCTACGTTATTGCTGAAGGATTCTTTAGAAGGTAGCCAACAAGTTTTGTACTCACTTGACATCCTTCAAACAAGGCACACGTCAGTTGTCACATGCTCCAAAGAACAAGGGTAGACACACGTCAGGGCAAGCAAAATACATGCTCACAGGCTAGGAGCTTATCTGTTCTATTCAGGGATAAGTGTCTGATCGGACTATAATCCATCAGTTCATTACAGGGATAATTCATCGAACAGTATTGAGTTGTGTACCAATATCTCTTAACAAAGGTAATTGATAAGTTAACAGTCAGGACATTCTGATTCGGTGAATAGCGGATGACGACGATGATCTAAATACTGAACTGTTTTGTGATTTATTATGACGCTAGGCGAGCCGTGAACTAGATCACCCTTAGTTATACATGATGGGAAGTACGAAGAGAAGACATTGATCTCAGATATAGTTTCAAATAGGCTAGTAGCTTCGTAGTGTGCATGCCCTGCTGCGTTATTTTGGTATTTTTATTTATTTATATTCTTTTGTAACTGCTGTAAATATTTTTCTTGACTTATAAAAAAAAATGACTCCACTGCCACTCGTTACTATTTTTTTTAACGGATAGAGAAATTAAATATGTTACCACCGCTCTCCGCAAAAAAAAGTTGATAAATTTTTGCAACATCACTATTCGTTAGATAACTGTTGGAGTTTCCACATCCCACACCGGTTGTGGGAGAATGTAAAGAAGGATTTAAAAAGGTGTGGTGGTGGACCTTACTCTACAAGAGGCCTTTTGGGGATGCAAGTTGTTCGCTCCCCCAAGAACAAAGCCGTGAAGGGTCGGATATACCCAGAGCGGACAATATCTTGTAGCGTGGGCCCCACACATTTTACATTTTTCAACAAACTTTCGAATGTGGAAATAGGCCCCGATTACTTTTGGGTGGTGTGTCAGTTATATGAAAAAAAATTGCATTCCAAAAAGGTACGAAATTTTTCAATATAATTTTTCTAAATTTTTAAGTTATTATGTTATTTATATTTATTTTTTTATGATTTTTTTCTTCATAAAGTGGAGATTATGGAACATTTGCGGGATGTATCAGCACGAAACATCCGGTAAATGTTGGAATCGATCATACTCAAACTGAAATCTTAAGTAATTTGTATTCTAGCGCCGGTGGAGGTACGTCTTCTTCTAGTAATTTTCGATTTAATCCTAATAAGAATTGGGAAAGTTTAATTGATTTAAATTGTTTGAAATGTATTCCTTTAAATTTGCTCAAAATTTATGTAAGTACTTGTTTAAATCCCGTACTTACTAGAATTCCACGTAGTACACACACTATAGATACTACAACAACAACATATCCAGTATATTCTCAACTAAGCTGGGGTCTGGGGATCAGATGTACGCGGCACACACTAGAGATATTGCTAGAGTTTTTATGAAAAGGAAAAAGAATTTATGTAGCGATATATGGTCCGATTATTTTCAAACTCATAGTTATATGAGAATAACTTATCATTGAATAGATAATGAATTGAATATCCAATAAATGATACTTGCATATAGGATGTTCGATGAATTACAAAATGCACAAAATATATGTAACATGATTAACTCATAAAAAAAATGTAACATGAAAATGCCTATATTAGAATAATATAATTTACGACATAGTGTATATAACATTTCTTTTGATAATACCTCTCTTAATTATGCATGTATTGATTATTTAAAAGTGACTCATTTTTGGGTGGTCGTTTTTTTTCATATTATATGTACTTGTCATATTATTAATTTGTGTACAATATTCTTCAAAATGTATTGATTTGAGCACTAATGCTAAAAAGACTATCAATTTTTTTGTAAAATATACCAAAGTTAATGAAATATTGGTTTAAATTTTGTAAAGATAATAATATTAGGCCCACCAAATATTCTCTTGATGTGCCTACTCGTTGCAACTATATTAATGCTCTACTTCAGTCAATCGTTCTTTATAAAGATCAATTGTGTAGTTTTGTTAATAATAATTTATAAATATATTTTTATATCAAATCCATTGGAATGAATACTGGAAATTTTTAGAATTATTAAATTATTTTATGATTATACAAAACTATTATCATATGTATAGACCCACATCGCACCTTATTGTTCCACTTTGTTTTGTTTTTTTTATAAGCAAAAAACCCGCATTATGAACAAATTTTATCGTACATTTGCAAGCTAGAATACACCTCATTCATTCGAGCATGCATTCTAATGGATTACACATCCAATCAGAAAAGGAGTAGTTAAATCCTTCATTTTTGTTCCACTTTGTGTTAGTGTATGAGAAATTTTTATATGTTTTGTTTTGAAAGTGAAACTAATTTAATTGATTGTTTAGATGTTATTAAAGAAAAATGGTATAAATATACTCTTAACATTCCCCAACTTAATCTTATTGCCACTATTTTAGATCCATGAATTCAATTAGAAAGTTTAAGAAAATATTTAGAAGATTATTATAATAGATATGTCAACGATTATGATAGACCCTTTGTCGATTATAAGACCATAATTAGATAAATAACTAGTTTATAATGAATTGTATTCAAAATATCAAGCACGTTTAGGTAATAGTACTCAAAAGCTTTAGTGATAGTTCTAGTGGAGCAATAGTAGCAAAAATGTGGAATATAATGAAACAAAAATCTAAATGACTTAGGTTTTCATCAAATTTATTCTTAGTCCAACTTGATTCTTATCTAATAATTTCCCTTCTTTTCTCAACTATTTAAATATATATATATATATATATATATATATATATATATATAAATATCA
>JAOWBN010241302.1:0-12058 GCA_028565015.1 Pinguicula moranensis
ACGGGTTTGGCCCGTTTAAAAAATGGTCCGGTCCGGTTTCAAGGTGTAATACCCGTTTACGAAAACGGGCGGTCCGGATTTGCCCGGACCGCCCATATGCCGAACTCTACACGGGATTATCAATTCTCATTGTATCAAGTGTCAGTTGTCCCAGCGGTTTTGCCGTTCTTCAGGGCTTGCCTAGAGGTCGGGGGATCGAATTCGCTGGGCAACATTGGAGTGGTCACTTGATATCTGAGATTAGTCTAGGAATGGCCCACTCTAAGTGGGTCCCAATCTGGGATACTTGGGTGATTAGTGGAGCTGTCCCGGCGGGGCGGGGCCTCGGAGCCCGAGGTGATTGAAAGAAGAACGGGTGATGGGTCCCCCATTAACTACCAAAAAAATAATATAAATTCTCATTGTTTTTCTTATCTCCAAAATTTGCTTAATGGTTATAAGCACCTATCTAAAATATATACACGAGGATTGTGATGTCAATTCCCTAATACTAGAGAGAGGCATCACATTTGGATTAAATGGGCCCAAACCATTTTTGCGTACACGGGACCATTTCCGTACCCTCACATTTAAAAACGAGCGATTTGATATGATTTACAACTGCAAAATAGGCATGTTGGGCTACGAGAGTACGTGATTTTTCAAAATTTGATTCGGGCAAAAATGGGCGGGCTCCATTTAAACCACATAATTTTTTCATTTTTCATTTTTCATTTTTTGTTTAAATGATTGTAATATATTTTTCTTTTAAATTTATACATGTTACATATATTATTTTGAGTTTAAACGTACATTGCGATTTAAGGGTTAGGATTTGGAATTATAAGAATATAAACCAATAACCTAATACAACATTTATAGGTATAAATTTACAAAAATAAACTTATAACTTATAATATAAGTTTATAATTTATAGTTCATCTTTATAGTTCATACCCTAGCTCATATATGTTTATAGGTTCATAGTTCATAAATTATGTTTATAAGTTTGTAATTTATAGTTTATCTCCATACCCTAAATTTATATATAGTTATAAGTTTATTGTTCATATGAGTTTAACAGTTTATTTAAAATTAGGATTACCATAAATTTTTAAATTTAGAACTTTGTAACATAAAATATAACTTATAAACTTTGTAACTAGAAACATACAAACTTATAAATCTATAGACTTATAAACTTATGAACTTTTGGTATGAACTATAAATTAGGGTATAAACTTGTAACTTATAAACTAACTTATAAGTTTATATATATTTACCCTAGGTTTATAAATATATACCCTAAGTTTATAAGTATATATATATATATATATTTATAAACACAACCCACTCCAAATCTTTTGAACTTATAAACGGTTTAAACACATACCCTAAATCCTAAACGGGGTAAACGGATACAATAAATCCTAAATGGTTTAAATGGGTTTAAACGGATAATTAATTTTTTTTTTTTTAAATGTGTGGATATGGGCGAAAGCAGTTTTAAACCATTTTCGCTCATTTAGAAACATGCGGATATAGTTTCAGGCTTCTAAAACATGGGTGGATATGGGCCAAACCCATTATTAAAATGGTCCGGTGTAATTTAGGATTTAGAAGCTCGTTTTGAAATGAGCGGCCTGTATGCCGAACTCTTTTCCTCTGAATTTTATCTATTGTTTTTTTTTTGTTTTTTTTTATAAGTATGGCATTGAAGCTTGGTGTAACTACATTTTGTAAGTCTATACTATGTTTGATTTTTCGAAGTTTCCCTTGTAGGCTCAACTACTCCTGAACACAACAAACCGTAGTTGCATGTCTGGGTAGGCTTAAATTATTTCAACCAGCAAATTTCTACTAGTTATAATACGAACTCATTTGTCTAAAAACATTTACGAAAAAGACATTGATGAAAAAAGGGATAAGTGACATTCACTTTTTGAATTTCAGGTTTTGAAAATGCGCATGTAGATTCCAAATGCAATAGACATAAGAAAAGAAAAAAATTGAAATGAAATAATAATTATTTGTGCTAATGTATCAACGGGGAAAAAGCTTTTGTAGCCAGACTTCCCTAGATTAGAGTTTTTTTGGATTTCAAAAGGTTAGACAAATATTTGAGTTCTAAGTCACATCGTCGACATACAAGTCAATGCAAACATGAAAGCTATCCGACGTTACCGCGATATTTTGATACAGAGATAACCATAATTTTGCACAAATAGCCGACTTTCTTATGACAGAAACAACTTCAAAAGTTGGAATTGGGTTAACCACCAATCTAACAAAATATTTAAACTGTTAAAAATAATTATATTAAATAACTTAAAATATATTAAAACTGTCAAAAAAATATGAAAACACTATCTATTACAATTGATAAATTGTCATCAAGGTTTTATGATGTAGTGATTAACACTTTAATCTGGCGATCTGGTTTCGACTCCAAATAAGATTTTAAATTTTCTTCTTTTGATTTCTAAAAAAAATCATAAAAACATCCAGGGATTGAACACATGAATTAAGAATCTTGCATTCTACCAACTGATCTAAAAAAGACGTATTCGTTAATGCAAAACAAATATAATTTTAATATTCTAGGGGGTAATTATGAATTTTTTTTTTTTTTTACACGTATAAAATCTTTTTTTAAATCCTGGGGGACCATGAACCCTCTGATCCCCCTTGCATCCGCCTGTGGTGGTAGTTTGAAATCATTGTGTTAGATGTGAGATAACTAGATTTGGTATCTACCTCAACAAAACCAACTTTATTGGTCAATACTAACTGGCCTATCACGTAGAAAAAAAAAAGATGGGGTTAGATAGGGACCGAGGATGATATACAAGAGTAAAGTTAGTCAAATGAGAGGAATGGATTAACACAAATTGTTTTGGGCCGGTTGATGGGCTGTAAAATCCAACCTGACCCGCTTATTTAACCTAAGCGGATCGTGCAAACCCGAACCATTTACAAAATAGTCCCACGCGTGGGGCCGTGCTGTAATTTTATTATTTTTTAATTTTAATTATTAATTATTTATTATTTTCTTACAAAATGGACAGGCCGAGTCACCCCTGACGACCTCAAAATTTGGGCCGGCCCAACCCGCTCGATTTACTAGTATGGTCCAACCCGTCAGTTTAAAGAATGGGCGAGCTAGGTCTCTTACCCATTTTTAGGCGGCGCGGGCTGGGCCCAGATCGTTTAGCTTGATCCAGATGCCTATCTCTATGCAAGAAGGAGCGAGACACAAATTCGAGGACAAATTATTTTTTTATTCAAAATTTTGGACCAAAATTTTTTTAATTAAAAAAATGAATTAAGGGGTGGGGGGTGGGGGTAGATTTGCTTTTGGGTCACAATACGTATGCGTATGTGAAACAAAGGTGGATGTTAATTATTTCATAAGAGATACAATTGCAACTTGTATAATCTTATGTAAAATTGGTTGTTTGTGTTGAATCTTTTTAAATGATTAATAAGTTGGTTTTGTACCAACTTATATTTGAATTTTATATATAAAACGTGATTATCTTCAAAGAATAATTATGCATTTAATGCCTATTTCTCGTGTTTTACTTAGGATTGATAATCATGATTAACAAATCGAGAAGCAAAGAAAAATGACCAAGAGTGCAAGACAGTGCCCCCAATTTACAAGTGGCAACTCTAAATAAGATGCCACATGATTTATGGCGGGAAATTGCAATAACCTTAACTGCATAAGTTATTATAAACTGACAATTTTACCCCTGCTTTTAAAAGAGAAATCTCTCAAGCCCATAGTAGAAGATTTTTTTAGATGGCATTCACTTACCAAGAAGGGAGAGAAGATTTCGGACTACACATCAATCTTGGAGAGGGGAGGAACTCTCAAGCAAGTTCACTGTTTACCCGATAAGGGGTTTTTAGATGAGAGATTATTGGCGATGGAATCAAACAAGGAGTCTTGGTATGCAGATTTTGTTAATTACATGTGTGTAAAATCGTACCCCTAGGATTATCTTATCAACAAAAGAAAAGGTTTTTCTCTTAAGTGAAGTATTGTCTTTGGAATGAACCTATCTTATACAAGTTTTGATTGGACCAAGTCATTTGAAGAGGCATCCACGAGGAAGAGATGAGCTCCATATTAAATCATTGTCACTCACTTGAATGTGGAGGTCATTTTGGAGGCAACCACACACAGGTAAAGTTTTACAGTGCGACTTTTATTGGCCATCATTATTCAAAGATGTCCACTCATTTATGAATACATGTGATCAGTGCCAAAGAACAGGACAATTTTTAAGAAAGAATGAGATGCCCCATGCCCCTACAACCTATCCTCGAAGTGGAACTTTGGGACATATGGAGACTCGATTTCATAGGACTGTTCCCACCTTCTTTTTCCCAAAGATACATTTTGGTTGCCATAGATTATGTATCTAAATGAGTTAAAGCAATTGCTACTCCAACCAATGTTGCAGCAATTATTTTGAAATTTTTCCAAAAGGACATCTTTTCTCGGTTTGGCATACCTCGATGCATCATTAGTGATGCTGGAACACATTTCTATACCAAATAATTATAGGCTTTACTCATGACATATGGAGTTTGTCATCGTACCGCTTTGGCATATCATTCACAAACCAATGTACAAGCTACGATAGTCAACTGTAAAATCAAGAAAATCCTTGAAAAAATAGTGAGTTCCTCGAGGAAGGATTAGGCAAGAAAATTGGATGATGTACTCTGGGCATATAGAACCGCATACAAGACACCTATAAGTATGTCCTCATATCGCTTGGTATATAGTAAAGCTTGCTATCTTGCTGTGGAGTTGGAACACAAGGCATATTGGGTTATGCGAAAGTTGAATTTTGACATGTAAGTAGCTGGTGAAAAACACACCCTTCAATTGAATGAATTGGATGAGTTAAGGAATGATGCATATGAGAAAGCATGGATTTACGAAGATAGAACCAAGACATGACATGGCAAACACGTTTTGAGGATATATTTTTGCCCGGGGTAGAAAGTGTTGTTGTTCAACTCCAGACTTTGATTATTTCTAGTCAAATCGAAGTTTAGATGGTGGGGTCCTTTAAAAATTATTCAAGTGTTTCCACATGAAACCATCGAAATTTCTCCTCTCGAGAAGGGAACATTCAAGATGAATGGTCAGCGGTTGAAACCTTATCTCGATGGTGGTGTTGTGAACGACAAAGCCATCATTCACCTTAAAAGATTGAAGAAACTTAAAGTTAAGCTAATGACATTAAAGAACGCTTCTGGGAGGCAACCCAAGCCTTTTTGGTCCAACCAGGGATGTGTCCCCTTTCTCTCTCATATTCATTAATGCACCTATTTCGATAACTATCATGAAGTTTAAGTTTGGGGAGGAGGTGGTCCAACTTGTTTTGGAGTAGTAGAGTTAACTTAGTGGTTTTAATTTTTTTTAGTTTTTTTAGTTGTTTATGTGTAATATCGATTTGAGGACACACTAATTGGAATTTTTGCTGTGATGCAGGTGTGAGTGGTGGAAGTTAAGCAAGAAAAGAGATGTTGTTCAAGGCACTAAATGGAGTTGAAGCACAGGTTCTATAACCTCTAGGCCATGGCCGTAAATTTCTTGAATCACTATGCCATGGGAATTATTAATGAAAACCCTCGATCAATGAACTTACCAAAAATGATAACTCTGCCACTCTCTGGGCTAAAAGTACAAAATTATTCCTGCACCAGTCCCTAGAATTTGGCTACTCAACATATCTCTCGCTCATTTTCTTTGCCTCGAGACCCTAGTGCTTTTTCAAGAGACCGGGAAAAAACCTTGATTGCCGTTCGCCAAGTGAAAGTCATCGACTACCATCAGCTTGGCATCTTTGTCCCGCCCATCTACTGCACATTCAATTTGTGATATTCTTTGGGTAAGTTAAGCGATTCTTGCACTTTTGAAATTTGAAATTTTTGTTGTAAGTCAAGTGCTCTTTGCGATATGGCACAAAAAATGGCAAAACTTGCACCACCAAGGAATTTTAAGGGGGTTAAGGCCTAGGAATTCTATGACTCCTCTGTGGGGATCCTCAATGTTATCAAGGATAGGGGTCTATCCAGTGGAGTCATGTCCAATTTTAGGCAAATTTGCAGTACACAGCATTGGAGAACATTATTTCAAAATCGTGCGATAATTTGATCAATTTGGTGCGTGAGTTAAATGCCAACCAGATTATGGCAGAGGAAGATGCTGTGTGGGTTTGGAGTTGTCTAGTCCCCTTTGAACCCAAAGCGATTAACGAACTCTACAACCTCCCAAACATTGAAAATGATTATTACACAACTTATGTGCAGACCAATACAAATTTTGATGAGGAAGCCCGAGAGGTATGTTCACCGGACATGAAATGGAAGATGTCCACGGGTCCAAAAGCAATCGAGTTAGGTGTCCATAAGAGCGACTGTCATTCCAATGTGGCCCTGTGGTACATGTTTATTTGCGCCAAAATGATGCCTATCGTGCACACTCCTGACGTCAAGCTGAAGAGATTGTTGCTAATTTCGCTATTGAAATGGTGTCAAGCATTAAAGTGGGATGCATCATATATGATGGCATTCGTGAGATTGTTAACGCAATGGCTCGATGCTCAAACTTGTTGCATTTTCCATCCTTGATCACTATTCTATGCTTGAAGGCCGGAGTGCCCCAACTGCCGGAGGAGAAATTCTTTCCCCTACCTTGAACATCAGGGTCATATTGTATATCAAATTAGGGGCGTATTCTGACTGTATCAATAGCAACACTGAGGACATGCTAGAGGCATCTCACTATCCAGCAACGAAGCAAGATGAAGAATTTTTCCTCCACGACACTGACCTGCCAATTTCAACTTCACCACCCCCAACCCCACCAACATCTTCAGCAGCTCAATGGAACGCCTTTATTGATAATAATTATATCTTCTTTGAAGCCATGCACTCCAACATAGTCCTCATGGAACCAACCCGATGCCTCTAGTTTCCAGTGACACCATTGCCCCCACCTTTTCACTCTGGCATACCTCTTTCTCGTGAGGGGGGAGGGGAGGGGGAAGGACGTGGCTTCAGACTCTGAGTCCTTCTGAAGGACACAACTGATAGCCCCAAGGGAGTACTATTTTTAATTGCTTATTTATTTATCTCTACTGAGGGTAGTGCCGGTTAAGTTTGGGGAGGGGTGCACTAGATACCTCTGTTGCTCTTGTTTCTAATTGTTTTGCTGTCTGTTTTGTTATTTCTTTGTTTACCTATTTTGTTCTTTAGAACTAGACTATTTTATTTACCTTATGAGTCATTGTGCGGTTGTGTCTTGCTTGTCAGTTGAGTTTCTTATGTGGTACATTTCGTGAACATGTGGTAGCCAGGAATATTGTATTATTCATGCATTCGTACATGAAGTACTTGAGGATTATTTGTTGATGAGAATTAATAATGGGCATTGTAGGGATCGTATGGAAATCCAGATGAAGTTTTTGATTGACTAGGAATACTGAGCGACTCTTCAACTAGTAGCCCCTCTGAGCCTAATAAGTCGAGATAAGATATGGATAGGAAAAAAAAGAAGCCAGATAAACCGAAAGTATGTCCAATGTTTTGCTGAATAGCGAATCTTTTACGTATGTGCACTCCAAATTCCATTAAGTTATTCTAAAGAAAAGAGCATCTTGATGTATATAAATGCTCTCAAATTGTTGTAAGTATCGGTACTCTCGATTGTATGATCTTGATGAAAAACTTATGTATTGGCTTTGAAAATAATGTATATGTCAATTGCTGATTGCTTTAACATTGCAAAAACTAAGGGTGATGAAAAAGGTTGGAGAGTTGAGTAGGATGAATTTTCAATCTTAGTACCTAAGGAAATGTTCACCACAAATGGATGACCCACATGCCCACTTTGTCAATTTCTTGGATCTGAGTAGTTTTTTGTCTGGAGTGACCAAGTATGATGATGCATTATTTCTTGGTTTCTATATGTGGTTGCGAGAATTGCGTTTAAACCCTAAACCCTAATTGATGATCATGATTAACAAACTAAGAAGCAAAGGAAAAATAACCAAAAGTGCAAGGCAGTGACCCCAATTAATAAGTCACGACTCAAGACAAGATGCCACATGATTTATGGCAGGAAATTGCAATAACCTTAACTGCATAAGCTATTGTAAACTGCAATTTTGCCCCTGCTTTTGAAAGAGAAATATCTCTCAAGCTCATAGTAGAAGATATTTTTAGATGGCATTCACTTCTTAAGAAGGGGGAGAAGATTTTGGACTACACATCAATCTTGGAGAGTGAAGGAGCTCTCGAGCCAGTTCATTGTTCACCAGAAAAGGGGGTTCCTTTTATTTGTTGTTTTTGACAATATGAACTCAAAATTAGATTTCTTTTGTGAAGACCGTGCCTTGAACATGGGTTAATAATATTTTTTAGGGCAGTATGTAGCCCTTGGTGAATTTGGATGCTTATTTTGAATGTTTAGGTTTTGAGACTTTATTTAGTTGTTTGGTTTTATTGTGTTTTCTTGCTAACTCGCATGTGCTTGGCCGACACTTGTTAGTTCATTAAACTTAATTGGAAGTCGAGGGACAGAGATTAAGCTAGACTTGATAAAATCAACTCTAATTACCATAGTATGAGAATACATATGGAGTTAGTGTTACCACGAACTTCATGAATTTAATGCTTCTTGATATGTTTAGGCTAGAATTGAGAGATAAATGCTTACATATTGATATAGGGTTGCTACTACTCGAGAGAGATTAGCAACTAATTAAGAAAATTCGGTAGACAACTAGATAAACAATTAAAAGGTTGACTTGAGATAGTAACATTCCAAAAATACTTAGTGGTGAAGTTAACCGCCCTAGATCTTTATCCAATTGAATTTGTCCATCACAACCCGTTTGTTAAGCTGAAAAATGCCAAAAATGGCTTCTTTGTCTTGTTATGTTTTAATTATGTTAATGTTACATTAGTTTTTTAGTAACCTATCAATTGATCATTTGTCCAAATTGTTTAAAACTTACTAATTTTGGTGCTTATCATCTGCAATCCTCGTTATTTGGCACTCATTCTTCATCACTTTATTATTTGTTCGATTTTGTACACTTGCAAATATCACAAGGACAAACATCACACTTTAACCCTTTAACTTAGTGGTAAGCATACGGGCGGGCCGGGTTCTTAGCTCACCCATTCTTAGTATGGGTCGGTCTAGGCCTGCGCCATTTAGATCACCGGCCTGCCATTTTGTGTATTATTTTTTAAAATTTTAATTATTATTATTATTATTATTATTATTATTATTATTATTATTGAAAAGAAATGAAGGAAGCAGTAGGATTCAAGAGCCCATAGCCTCTCTCTCTCTCAAGAAATCAGCACTTAAACTAGTAGGCTACAGTCTATTTTTGTAATAAAATTATTTTATTTTATTATTTATAATATAAAAGTGGGCGGGCCAAACTTTGAGCCGGCGACCGGCTCAGCCATCATTTTCACACTGTCCTCTGCTGCTTGTTAAAAAATGGGTGGACTTAGCTCGTTTACCCATTTTTTGGCTTGACCCGGACCATCCCGTTTGCCTCTCCAAATCCAGCACGTTTCTAGCCACTAGGGTTAGGAGACATATTTAACAGATGTTGCTTAACTATCAAGTGGACTTATAATGCAGCAAACAAATCTTGGTACTCCGTGTTACATAATTAATTGCAAGTTATGTAGGTGCAACCCTTTATTGCATCACCCGCAAATCCCAAAAGATGGTATGGATAATAATTAGAATGGAGGCCCCTCCTTTCTTCCAAACTGCATGCCATCACCAAACAAAGCAGATATCTCCGAATTAGTGGACCCAATTTGTTGCACGCTACTGGTACTGAAGATGACCTCCCAATTGACGTTTGGTTGTGACACTAGATAGTAGATAGATGTACATCGATTAGCCCTACTCTTACCAGTAGTAAAAAGCTCATGATAAACTCGTAAACACAAACTCTTCAATAAATACTCTTATTATTAGATTATAAAACACCAATTTGATTCACTGTGCTTGTGGCGCAGAGATTATAAGTGAAGACGTGCAAAAATAAATATTGGTTGGTGGAAATCAAATTTGAAAGAGGGAACGGGGTGGGGGATGATTTTTCTTTTTAAATTTACATATGATTTCTTAAACATATATATGCCTATACAAAAACTTAAAAAGTTTGGGGAGTGATCATGGCCACCCTAAACCTCTAGCCTCCGCCCTGGTTGTGCTATAAAAACAACAAATAATTGAAACCATGATCCTGAAACATCAACTAAGAACTCTCTCAATCAGTCTATCTTTACAAACAAATTTTTTTCGGATAAATTGAAGAATTACGAGCTCGCCCTCATCAAATTTTCCCCTTCCGAATAGATCAAATACCATAGTATATATATTTGTGCCTACCATCGATCTATGTGAATTTAAACATCCCTTCATCCCATCGGATGAAACATATTACGGAGTTGATTATACCTTTCGAGATCAAAGTTTTGGATTCTCATGATCTTGTTCTGCTTCAATTTGAACCTGCGATGGAAGTATCCTTCAAAGGAGGGTTCTCTTGAAGTCCTCAAGAAGAAAGTATAGGCTAACAAGAAATGGAAGGAGGTCACGAAGAAGCAAATGGGCTCCATAACATCCCACGTGAGCTCCCAGAAGGTCAACCTCATGAAGCCCAAAGTTTGGAGGACCCAAAAGCCAAGACCCAAATAAAGCTCTCGACGGACGAGCGATTGGGCCTTTTTATCTATAAAGGCCTTTTTAGTTTCTAAATGGGCCAATTCTTCTCTTCTTGGGTCACCCGGCATGGGCACACTTTCCGCGATTAATCTCTCCACTGATTTAGCCACCTGGATACTAATAAAATTATTAGGACTTGTTTAAACATATGAAATATATGAAATATCAGAATTATAGTTTTAAATTCAGCGTTTGCATATCCCGCACATGTTGAAAAAACTCCGCTCCCTTCAAAATCATCCAGGCTTAGTTGTATAGTTAATTCCCAATCAGAATCCAACTAGCAAATGAATTTTCTATTCACATCAATACTAAGAAAGTACCAAAAAAATGCATAACGATTATTGAACTAAATTAGCCTAATTCTGCCCTTTAAAGTTCCTAATAAAGGATTTCCGTACCTGATCGGGATGGAGGAAAACGAATTCCCCTAAAACGACGACGTTTCCTGAATCGTCCAGCGCCTTCGCACACTCCGAGCCCACTTCTCCATTCCCGCAGGCGTCACCGCAGATACTAACAAACTCGCCGTACGTGATTGTACTCGCCGGAATATTCCTCAACCGCCGTCTAACCTTCTCCAACTGCGCAGATTTCAGCAACTTCTTCAAATCAGCACCATTCACGCTAAGCTTGCCCTTGCCTTCCTCCGGCACCGAAGGTGGAAACGGCAGACGCACATCGAGGCGGAGGCTGTCTTCTCCGATCGGAACGTTGAGAGACTTGAGTTTTTCCCAGAGTTCGTCACCGGCGGGGAGTGTGAGGAAGGACGGCAGCGGACTGGAGGCGGAGTGGTGGTTAGTAGCGCGACGCTGGAGGAAGCGGCAGAATATCCCGGCCGCGGGCAGGTCAGGAGATGAAATCGAATGGTGATGGAAACTAGATCTGGCAAAATTAGGCGGATCTGCCGCCGCCGCAGAAATTGACGCGCATTCCTTCGCGGTTGTGGCCGGCGAGGAGGCGTCACGACTGCCGGCGAGCAGACGCTTGGAGAGAATTCTCCGGAGCGCCATTTTCGAGAGAAGGTTAGCAAAAATTTGGGAATCTCCGGTGAGGTGCGGGGGTATTTATAGCCGGGAATGAAAGGGAAGCGAATCTTCGTATTGTTCGGAATCTTTTACCATGATTGCACTGATTTGGGAAATAAAGAATTCTATGAGATATTTGCAATAATTTTAATCGTTGTTACAGACAAGCAATTTATTTGGCGTATTTAGGGGGTGTTTTGCGCAGACCCTCTTATGCTTATAATTGGATTATAAGAACTTTTTTTGAAAAAAT
>JAOWBN010241313.1:0-12057 GCA_028565015.1 Pinguicula moranensis
CCTTGCAGTCTAAGTGTCTCGAAGTGGGTACATTTAAACTGGGGAGACGATGGATTGATAACATTGTTTTGGAGAGCTTGGATACTTCTTCGTCCGGTATTCAATACTTTCTAATATTTGTTTGCTTTTGAAATACATCATCTGGTCCCTCTCTGCTATAAAAGTTGTATGAGCTGATGTATTCTTGTTGTGGCAGGGTGGAGTTTTCATATTAGAACCCCAACCGTGGAGTTCGTATTCTAGCAACCGTAAAGTGTCCGAGGCATGTCTCTTTGAAATGTCTTCAAGTACCAATCCAGGCATAGAGTAATCAATCATCGTTTTTTTGCAGACGGCTGCTGCAAATTACAAAAGTATTCAGATACGTCCAGAAGATTTTCAGAATATTCTTTTAGATAAGGTAGCGCATTCTTTGTTATGTTATCTTTGGTTTGAAAATCTAAATGATATTTTTTATGATTGATAGATTGGATTTCGAAAGGTGGAGGATATAACTTCAAGTTTGTCGGGCACGAAGTTAGGATTTGACAGACCAATCTTGGTTTTCTGGAAATGACTGGCATTTGTATACTATACAGCAGGAGCAGGTGTCTTTTACTTGCAAAAGGCATGTAATATTATTATTCATACAAGATAACAGCTACGTATTGGTACTTAGTTAATAGGGCCACTTCACATATTCAAAATCAAGAGGCTTGAAAAACAGAGGATATAATTAATTATACAACTCAGAACAAATCTTCCTTTTTCACAGTTGTGCATGTGAAGTATTGATACATAAGCCAAGCTCTATGAACAGCCCATATCCCATGGGTTGGCCAACCAAAAACATTTTGGTGATGCTAAATGCCTAACAATGTACACATCTCGCTTAATCAAACAATAATCCGCATGGATGGTCGACAATACCTGTATAATCTTAGGCTCTATTGCAGATGCTGTATGAGCCTGTCAATTTGGAATTTTCAAACAATTGATGCTCATTTCAACTCCCAGGGGAATTGTTGGTAAATGCAAATCCTGCAAATTTCATACGGATGGATGAACAAAGGTGCTGAAACTAAATCACAATAGACAAATCTTTGTTTCTAGATTTAACATGCAAAAATTGAAATTCAACCTCAGTGGGTCAGAGCATGAACACATTGCACACCACGGATCTTAAATTGATCTTTGTGATCACTACGACTAAACTAGAGTTTGGGAAGTTGGAGGCAGATAGTTATAAAGTTGAGGCAGATAATGGGAAATGCAAGTGGATAACATTTGAAAGAGTAGAGTTTGGGAAATTAGACGAGGAAAGTATTTCGTAGCCCTGAGAAGCTGACAAGTTTCTGAAACATTTGGAATTTGGAAACTATGTTGTCCTCGTCTTAACAAAACATGAGTCACATCACAGTATGGAGAGAGATGGGCCAATAATGTATTTAACAGCTAGTAAATGCATACAAGGATTGCATCATTTGAAAAAGAAAACACACATAATACTTCCGCTAATAAAAATCATAACTACAACCTCATTTGGTAATAGTAAACCAACTTTTCAAAGAATTCGAGCTCTGATCACGTGCAAGGTTCAATCAGATGTTGAAGAAAACATGACTGTAGGATTAATCAATGCACTCACTCCAAACAGGGTATCAGAAAATTAGGAATAAAGGAGCATTCACAGCAGAGATATGTCATTGCATAGGAGAACACCAGAGTAATAAAGTAATCAATGTCAAAAACAAGAGGGGATTACACTCGTTTAACCTTCATCATCATTTCATCCAGAGATCAAACCCAAACCCAAACCCAGAGAGTTTGTGCAGTACAGTTTAGACCCGAAGATGGGTGAAAAAGAAATATAACTTAAGTAAACAATGGTTACAAGAAAGAGCATATAAAAAACCACAACATCTAAGGGATAATAGAGATATGGTAAGCTAGGAAAAAAAAACAGCTCAAATTAAAGAAAACTACAGAGCTGGTAGGCCAGGAGTAGCTTGTAAAGAGATCAAGATAGAAACAAACCATATACGTGGCCAACTACTTGGAAGACGAGACGCGGTATAGGGAAGAAATCCAACTACTTGAAGGACCAGCATTATCACCATTTCCGTGACTAGCATTTGCTTCAGTAGATGATATATGTTTTATGGGATTTCCTTTTCCCGCAATAGCAGGAGAGAATGAAGTAGGTGGCGCATGTGCTTTGCTCAAAACCTACAAAAAACAATTAAGTCATACATTCTATGGAAAAAAAAGACTTTTGTGGCTGGTCACTAAATAACTAAACAAATGCTAGAGATGCCCCCATATTTTTGTGATGTATGCGTACAGTGTTGGTCCTTCAAACAAAAATTGAAAAACAAATAGAAAGACAATTATTTTCCTCCTCAGCAATCACTATTAGGAATCACTTACATTTCCATCGAGAGGATTTGCATGCGTAAAGTTCCTATTTGCAGGTGACTTGAACTGCAAACGAACTGCAGGATTAGCTGCAGCATTGTTTGGTCTCAAACGCTCACCCAAATCAGCAGAAAAAGAAGTATTATTGCCTGCAGAAAGTAAAAGTGTGTATTAGGCTTCCTGCAATTTTGTAGTCAGTTATCTTTCACAGCAGTGGAGAATATAATTCTGTAATCAAACTCCACTCTTTTTGTTCAAATCTGTTCTTCCTTCACATATCCATTTGAACACACCGACAGTTTTAACTATCATTCTGGAAGCCATTTCAGACACACTAGGAATAGCATGTTACCATATACCCTCGCCATTTATAATATTAGGAATGGAAGTACAAGTAAACTGATTGTGCTAGCACAATTATCAAACTAAAACAAACAAGTAGTTTTCTCTGACAGGTTAAATTATCATCTGTGATAGCACTGTTTCAATACTACATGAGTTACAACCTTGATGCTTTTCTGCATCAGTTGGTACTACTCCACTACTTTCTCCAGCAACTGCCTGTTGAAAGCTTAAATGTTAGACTAGATATAAATTTGGCAGTCAGAATGAATTTCAACCGGTCTTTCAATGAAAAAGTAGAGAAGCCGAGGAACAAGGCAAAAAAATATAATTAGTGTTGGTATTTGATATTAGTTATCAGATACAGTTATGATTGAATAAAATTCTATAGGATTTATAATTTTAGAGTCAATAAGGATTTGAGTTGTAATATTATATATGCCCCAAGGGGTTATTCTTAATAAAATACGAGTTTTTATATTATTTTCTACATGATATCAGAGCGAGGTTCGTAATCACCGTTTTTTGAAATTCGGCCTGAATCCGGCGAGATCGGACTTTTTCCGCACGGTTATTCGAACTTTTCTTTCGATTTCCGCTGCCGTCCCGCCGAGCACCACCGTTGGATTCGTGCCATCAAGATCGTCCTGTGGGACCTACCCACGCGCCGCGCCGCCGCAGTCCGAAGAGCAGTTTGTAGGGATTGCTCCCCTCTATGCACTCGCACTTGGTTCGTTGATATGAGTTGTGGATTGTTGGTTTTGTGTAGTTTTGTGATGTTTGTGAGTTGTGCTTTGTAGATGGAATTGGTAGTATGTGCCTAACGCGCCACTCTGATTTAAGAGGCACGAGTAGTGTGGTGTGTTGAGGTTTGGAGTTTGAAATTTTGGGTTATTGATTGAGGTTGTGAGTGGAGTTGTTTGCGATAACTGAAGGAAATACCAATGAGAAAGTAGGGTTGGAGGCATTGAGTGCGCTCAACCCTGAAGGCTTTGATTGTGGTTCAGGATATGGATACATCTGCTTCTGTGGGTCTACGGGTTGAGAGGGCCCTAGAAGTAAGGAATTACGTGGTTTTCTGGAAGAGAAAGAGTGCAGCGATGCTGCAATCGCTTCTAAGTGGAAGGCCACACAGGCCACTTTATGTGTGTGGTTATTGAATTCGATGACCCCAGAGATCTCCTCTTCAGTGGAAAATCTCAAGGTTGTGAGGGACATGTGGATATGATTGAAGGAAGATTATTCTGGTACGGAGAATCAGTTGAGAAAGTTTCAGATCCGATTACAGATAGATGTTGAGACACAGAGGGGCAGATCTATGCAGGAGTACACTATTTGTTTGCAAAAATTATGGGCATCGTTGGAGCACTTTCAGCCCCTAGCAGGCTGTTCTACTGACTGCCCCAGTCGGAAGGTTCGGGAAGAAGAAAAAACGATGAAATTTTTGAAAGATGTGGACCCGATATATCATACACGGCGATCGATCTTGCTGGGTCAGCAGATTATTCCCCCTCTGAGTGAGGCAATTGCTGCGATGTTACAGGAGGAGACCCGACTTCAGCTACACGAGACTGAGCCCGTCATAGGATCGGGGGCTAAAGCTTTAAGTCACTGCCGGTCGTCCACTGACTGAGACTCGTAGTTGTTATCAGTGTGATGAGCCTGGACACTTGATGGAGGCTTGTCCCCAGCCGAGGAGAGATCGAGACGTTGGATGGAGGGGATGTGGTAGAGGCAGTCGTGGTTGAGAAGGTCAGAGAGGTGGAGGATGTGGGGGCTATCGTACCCATCTGACGGTGGATACTGAGGAGGATGAGATCGGAGGAGCAGGAGACTTTCCCCCCACCCTACCAGATACATCTGGTAATGTTGCTCATGTTGCTCTACACTCAGTTGTGCTAGGTACGTCTGATTCCCTTGCACTTGCATCCTTTCCCACTGCTGGCTTAGATTGGATTTGTGACTTTGGAGCATCCACACACGTGACAGGCTCTTTTAGGGAGTTTAGCACTTATACTCCCCTATAAGTCCTGTCTAGTGTTAGAACTGCTGATGGCACTGATCGGCCAGTGGTTGGAAAGGGTGTAGTGCAATGCACTGACACTATGACATTATCCAAAGTTTTGCATGCCCCTTCATTTCCAGGTAACCTTCTCTCCATCAGTTCAATTATCCTTATTAACTTAAATTGCCGCGTTGTTTTCGATATTCCACAGGTGATCTTCCAGGGGTCCGACAGGGTTTGTTGGGACTGGGAGATGGCGTGATGGACTGTGGTATCTGGATAGAAAGGGCATGGACTCTATCATTTCATTGATGACAAAGAAATCTGAGAGGGAGAAGAGGATCTTGGCAGATCTGTTGCTTAACCATAGACGCTTAGGTCACCTTTCGTTTTCCCTTATGAGTCGTTTGTATACTCTTTCATCTGCGAAGATTAATAAGGATATGCTAGTATTTGATGCTTGTGAGTTTGGTAAGCATACCAGAAGCTCTTATATTAGCTCTAGTTGTAGGTGTTCGCAGTTGTTTGATTTGGTACATTATGATGTTTGGGGGCCTTGCCCCATTTCGACAGTTGATCGATTTCGTTATTTTGTGACCTTTATTGATTATTGCTCGTCAATTACTTGGTTATACTTGATGAAAAATAAGAATGAAGTTCTTGCTTGCTTTAAAGATTTTCACAGGGAGATTCGACTTAGTTTGGTGCAGTTGTGAAGGTTCTGAGGTCTGACAATGGTACGGAATATACGAATCAATCATTTGCACATTATCTGTCATCACATGGGATTAGACATCAGACTACATGTCCCTACACACCACAACAAAATGGGGTTGCAGAGAGAAAAAATCGCCACCTCCTTGAGGTTGCGAGAAGTATGATGATATCCATGAATGTCCCAAAACATTTATGGGGACGAGCAGTTATGACAGCAGTTTATTTGATAAATCGAATACCCTCCAGAGTATTGCAGTGGAAATCTCCATTTCAGGTACTAACTGGCACCAGAGGAGATGTGTTAGAGATGCGGACATTTGGTTGTGTATGCTTTGTGGAGGATAGCCGACCTGGCGTCGGTAAGTTGGATCCACGAGCGGTTAAATGTGTCTTTGTGTAATACTCGATTGATCAAAAGGGTTATGGTTGTTGGAGTCCGATCGAGCGGCGACCATTTGTGCGTATATATGTTACATTTCGAGAGTTTGAGCCTTATTTCACCCGAGGGAAAGCCCCACCATTCGGGTGCTCGCCTCAGGATGGGCGAGAGGGGGAGACTGTGAATGTATGGCGTGAGGGGGAGAGTGGAATGAGAGGTGAGCCACATACAGTGATTGTAGGGACAATTCCTTGCCCTTATCCTACTAGAGACACGGATGGTGATGAGGAGATGAGTCTGAGTGATATTGATACTCCGGAGCTGCGCTACAGGTATCACAGGAGAGGAGATAATACTGAGATGCAAACACTTGTCCCATGTCCCAATGCTCGATCGACCCTGACTCTAGAAACACCTGCACCATCCGCTACAGATCACTCAGCACCTATAGGTGACATTATTCATTTTCACCCTCCTTCTCCCTTACCGTTAAGGCGGACTACCCGTATCAATGCGGGGGTCCCACCTGAGCGGTACGGATTTCCCCATGATATTGCTCATCATCCCAGCCATGGGGCCTTTATTGCTTCTTTTGATAGTGTCTTTGTGCCTAAGTGTTGGCAGGTTGCAAAGGAGGATCCAAAGGAAAGTTGCGATGATAGAAGAGTTGGAGGCCCTTGTGAAGAATGAAACCTGAGAGCTTGTATCACTGTCACCTGAGAAGAAGACTGTTGGATGCAAGTGGGTGTTTATTGTGAAGTAACCAGAGGGAGCAGTGGAGCGATACAAGGCCCGACTGGTGGCATAGGGTTACAATCAGACATATGACATTGATTATGATAAAACTTTTGCAACAGTCGCCAACATGAATACTGTCAGGACCCCGCTTTCCATAGTAGCAAACAAATGATGAAATTCGTATAAGCTCAATGTAAAGAATACATTCCTTCATGGTGACCTACAAGAGAAGGTATACATGGACATACCTCCAGGATTTGGCATTGCTCAGACAATTGGAAAGGTTTGCAAGCTCAAGATGTCCTTATATAATCTGATGCATGCCCCGAGAGCATGGTTCGACAGATTCAGGATGATTATGGTAGGCATGGAATATCATCTGACCAATGCCAATCATACTGTCTTTCTGAGGCACACAGGAGGTCATACCACGATGCTGGCGGTCTATGTGGATGCCATGATTATTCTAGGTGATGATGAGAGTGAAATAGCAAAGTTGAAAGTGATACTGTGTAAAGAATTCGAGGTAAAAGGCTTAGGACATATGATATACTTTCTTTGGATATAGGTAGTTTGAGGGCCCAAGGGGATAGCCTTATGCCGAAGAAAGTATGTCCTATATTTGCTCAAGGACACAAGTATGGTAAGTTGCTGACCTGCCAAAGTACCAATCGAGCAGAGGGTGATTTTGAGTGCTGAAGCTGGTGAGCCAGTTGACAAAGAAAGATATCAGAGATTGGTGGGGCGACTAATTTACCTGAGCTACAAATGACCTGACATATCATTTGTTGTGAGTGTGATGAGCAGGTATATGTATGACCCAAGAAATGGTCATATGGATGCTGTGTACTAGATATTGAGATACTTGAAGAGTGCACAAGGAAATGGGTTGACCTTTCGAAAGAAGAAAAACTTGAGCATTGAGGGATACTGTGATTCAAATTGGGCTAGTTCACCAGTTGTGCTGATGACAAAAAGTACACATTTTGATATTGCATATTTGTAGAAAGCAATTTAGTATCTTGAAGGAGTAAGAAGCAGTCAGTGGTTGCCCGTTCTACAGCTTCTTACTCATTGGCCAACTGTCAAGATGGCATGTGCTCTCACATGCTTGCACATGGGGTGCACATGTTGAACACATGCTTTTATTTTCTTTTTCTTCTATTTATTTTATTACTAATTTTCCTCATGGGCCAAGGTCTTGTGGATTCTTTCCTTTCGGACCATCCCTTGGTCTGCTTCGGAACACGGGGGACAGATTCTGCTATCGGGGTCGACTCTCAGGGATCGTGAATCCGGGTATCATCATTACTCAACCTCTCCTTCAGTCAATTTCTGGAAAAGAATTCGACTTGCTTTGTCTGCCATCCTCTAATCCTCCAACATCGTCTTCATGGGGGTGGGCTTCTGCATCTTCTTCAAGATATATGTTTTTTTCTTGTATCTTCGTTTACTGGAGTTTTCAGAAGTTTTGGAATCATGGTGTTGTGAGATATCTTGTATTGAGATGAATTATCTTCACTCAAAGATCCTATTCGTAGTACTCTCCTTTGAAAATTCATCTTATCATGCCTCATTAAAACCTTATTAGGATAAAACCCAGTGGAAAAAAATCCTAGTGAAGGAAAAAGAGTACATGATTTGATGTTTGCTTATGGAGGTATCTTTTGGGTCTTCATTTGTTTCTTCACCCAAGATACTTTGCTTGTTCGTGTTTCTATAGGACACCAATTTTGACTTTTCTAACCACAAGTTAGAGTGGTAGGGTCATATTTTCCCGTTTATGGCGAATGTATGCTAATATTCTCGAATGTGATAAGCTCTCTCGACTGATGCATCATCGTTATTTTGATCGTTTGTTGATAGGAGAAAAGTGTGATTGTGTCTGGTATCATAGAGCTTTTGACCAACTGCTATGATGTGGTCATAAGACCGATCTGGCCGGATGGGCTATGTAGTCCACTTCAAGACTTAGGCCGCCAACTGATTTCTAGGTCTGATTTGCATATGTGAATAATGGCTTGTAGCCTCGAGGTGTTAGAGTAAATAATATCTTTCCTCATGTTTTTGATGACTCCTGCTAAAAAATGAGTAATATTAGTGCAAATAAGTGATGATTTCTTGTTGTTGATGCAAATAAGCTCTACTAACCTTTTGTCGACTTCTTGTTGTTGATGATTTCAACTTCAGACTGTGTGAAGATCCGCTGGTTCACTGGTTGCTGAAGGGAACGTCTTTTTGTTTGTTTGTTTGGTGCACTTCACGAGCGTCTTTTTTCACGATGGTTCCGCTTATAAGCATGAATCTCTCTCTATGATGGTTCCGCTTATAAGTGTGAATCGTTTTGTTGCGAGGGTTCTGCTTAAAAGCGTGAATCTCTCTTCGTAATATTTTTCGCTGAAAAGCGTGAATCTTTTTTGTTGCAAGGGTTCCGCTTAAGAGCGTGAATCTCTCTTCGCAATATTTTTCACTAAAAAGCGTGAATCTTTTTTTTTGTTGCGAGGGTTCACTTAAAAGCGTGAATCTCTCTTCGCAATATTTTTCGCTGAAAAGAATGAATCTTTTTTGTTGTGAGGGTTCCGCTTAAGAGCGTGAATCTTTGTTCGCAATATTTTTTGCTGAAAAGCGTGATTCTTTTTGGTTTGCGACGGTTCAGCTTGAAAGTATGAACGGCGTTGTCTTGGTGACGATTCAGCTGGAAAGCATGAATGTCATTCTTGGCGGGAAGTTGTAAAGATAAGCTGAATAATGTGACCGGAGCTTCATTCGTTCATGGGCGAGGACTTTGTGGGCATGGATGGCATGGATGAAGTGTTTGAGCTCTGATTGATCCAAATTTAACTCAGAAGAAGTCATTGGGACATATAGGCCAATAAATCTCTAAGTATTGAAACAGAGAAAAAGTTGGTGCTGAGGAGATCCGCATCAAAATCAAGAGTTTCGAGAGATTCCTTTTGTTCTTGATTCATATTGGAAGGGGCGAATTCTTGATATCACGATAGCAATATCTCAATGCGAATGGAAGAGCTTTCGTATGCTTCATATCCAAAGAGTCTATCATTTGATTATGACGGTAATATATAAACACATCCAGTTCCAAAAGTCTCAAAGCAATGGCAGCAATGGATTTTGGTAACCAACAGGAAGAGGAGGAACTAATCTATGGTCGTTAAACTCTTTATCAGAACCACATGCTGAGTCATAATAGCACAATAATTCTACAGTAGTCTCAAAATCCAAAGAAAGATGACCGCGTTTTATGTCACTCTCAAGCTGAGTAAGAATTTGCAAAAGACCCTCGACTGATGAAGATCTGTGCAATCGTAGCCCCCAAGTTTTCTTGCGATTTTATGTCTCTTGCAAGTGCTTCAAAGGATGCATGCTCAAGCCTCACCAACATTCTTCAACAAGAGGTTGACTTCAGGAATCCACTAAAGCAACACTGGGGGAGTCGTTTGCCATGTAGATTTTAAGAAACCATTTCTGATACTTTTTTGCTTCTCCAAACGTTGAATTATTTTCTAAGAACAATGGCCAGTGGGGCAAAGAGGAGAATCAGCACAATGCTTGCACTACCTGCAAACTCTGCTATAGTAAAAACCGTTTTTAACAAAATCACAATCATCAGAAAGCTTGCAAGACCATGAGAGATAGAGAGAATATGCTAAACTTCCCTGGTCTCATTTTCCTGCCAAATTGGCCTCATTAACCGAACGGTTCGTGAAAAAACACACAAAATCGCTGCCGGAAGCCAGGCGATAAGTAGAATCAAAGCCTTGGAATCATAGCCTGAAAAAGCTGTGTGATTATGTCTTGGGTTCCTCCACTCTTATCTTTGAAGGGAAGATGGAGAATTGTAGACGAATTGGGTTGTTTGCATCGATTTGATTCGATAGCAGCAAAATTGATGCGATGAAAGCCAGCAACATAGGTCTCCCAGTGTAATTGGTAGTGGTGGTGAAGCTTTCTCGAGCATGAAA
Organism: Pinguicula moranensis; assembly: GCA_028565015.1. Taxonomy (NCBI): domain Eukaryota; kingdom Viridiplantae; phylum Streptophyta; class Magnoliopsida; order Lamiales; family Lentibulariaceae; genus Pinguicula; species Pinguicula moranensis. The sequence continues at coordinate 10,559 of JAOWBN010241313.1, forward strand.
TCTGGCTTCAGTAAGTCGTTGAAGATCTATTTTCTCCGATGATGGAGGTGAGAGCCACGGTTGGCTGAATTAACAAAACAATTCCAGAATCTGGTTCTGGATTTATTCCTGAGATCAAAAATTAAATCCGTTATATTTGTATCGATAGTGTTTTCCTGACATGAGGGGTTGGATGTCAGAGTTGTTTCTTATTCCATGTTTTTTAGTAGTTCCCACAGACGGTGCCAAAATAGTGTGGTCGGATTCTGTCGTGCTTGATTAGCTGAATAAATATTATGAAATAAATTGCAAGATAATTGAGAATAAATTCGTAACAAGACAGAAGAAAAATATTCTCAAATTATAGGGTCGAAAGCTTTCATTTCTAACGACAAAATCCTATTCTCTCTTTTATTACAAATCATGCTCTATCTAATTCTTCAAGTTCTCCCCCCTCTTTCTGCTGGTTTTTTCTCCTCCTTTTATAGGAAGGATTTTGGGCATTCTTTGTATGGGAAGAGGACACCTTGAATGGCTACTTGTCATTTCATGAAGCAATCTTCCTTCCACCTCACCTTTAGCTTTTTCCATCACGTGTGCTTTTTGTTTGGGGAGTTTTTGTGTGGGTTGGGCTGGTTGAAGAGGGATTTTGGGCTGAGTATCTTCTGGGCTGGGTAGGAAATATTGGGCTACACCATAACTTACTTTCATGTACTTTCAAAAGGGTCACTTTACCCCACTGTACTTTTAAAAAAAAGCCCACTGCTCCGAGTGTGATTCACTCTCCATTCTGCGACTGGGGTATGTTTATTAGGGGGTTTATTACCTTTTTTAAAAGTACAGGGGTGTAAAGTAGCTCTTTCGAAAGTACAGGGGTAAAGTAGTTTTTTTGAAAGTATAAGGGGGTAAAGTAACTATTTTGAAAGTACGAGGGGGTAAAGTAGCTATTTTAAAAGTATAAGGGAGTAAGTTATTCGATAAGTATAGTACATGAGGTTAAATCAAAATTTGTTTTTATAGTTTGTCTAATTTATGAAATTGACTATTGTTATATGTTTGGATATAATCCTAATTTAACTAAATTGTCAAAAAATTACCTAATTAATTAACACGGAATTAATTATCATAATTTAATTCATCGCCATAATTCAATTCATTATTTATCTAATTATATTTTACATAATTCATCTAATTATAATATACGTAAACTAAGCATTCATAAAAAAATATTTAACAAATTATCAAATAATTATTCTAATTGAATTTCTTATTTATTTAATTGATTTGATTATAGTTAACATAATTTATCTAATTACAAGGAAACAGACAGACACAATTTGATTTTTAAGTTTATCGATTCTAATTTAATTATTTATTTATTTATAATTTAAATAATTTCTCTTCGTGCGACTTCTACTCTCCGTCCTCCGTCCTCCGACAGACACGAAGAGAAGTTATGTAAATTATATTTAAATAAATTAAATAAATAAAAAATAAAATTAGAATCGATGAACCTAAAA
>JAOWBN010241324.1:0-12057 GCA_028565015.1 Pinguicula moranensis
AATTTAGAATTTGATAAAATTATGGAGTTTCACAATTTGAGTCATCAACCCAAATGATCCATAATATACATATCAAATTCAAGGAACAAGATGATTTTAGTCATCCAGTATACATGAAATTAATAAGAGCACAATGCTCTAGGTCACACTAAACTAACAAAGACAGCAGTCATATAGTTCCACAAACCCTTGGTGAAGGAGAGTCTCACATCTCCATTGGCTTGGTCGACCTCAACTTTCTCATTGCTCAAGTGTAGACGTGGCTTGTTCCGTGGGACTCTAGATCCTCTCAGAATACACCAGTTATTGCATACATGATCAGTTGCCCAAAATCTACTATCCATGGCATAATTCCATCATGCACGAGCATCCAAGAACGAAATACAGTATACACATTTCTTGAACGTATCATATAAAGTTTGTCAGAGAAAGATTGTTGCTCAATACTATTACCTTTAGCGTTAGGTGAAGCTAGAGGGAAACAATTTCCCTCATTGCTTTCCTCAAATGCAACATCTTCATCAAGGATGTTGGTTGAGACTTTCTCAGTGGGTTTGATGGGAGTCAAACTCTCTTTGGATAAGGTGTGTCGACCTTGTGCTTAGTGTTCATCCAAGAGCAATCGAAGTTGAGCAAATTAACGATAAATTCCAAGGATAATGGTTTGGCATGTTGCTTAATATGAATGAAAAGATACACAAACATCACATTTAACATAAAAGGTGCTCATGAAGATATAATGCATGATGCAAATGCCATCTAATATGAGCCACAAACAGATGACTTTAACCATGACTCCAGTGTGGCGTTGGGATCATTCAAATTATCTACTAATCAAATGAAGACAATTTTTGATTGATTCAAGTCCCAAATCAATACATGCATCTAAAATTTCTCATGCTTTCAACATGCACCAATCATCGTGATTTGGTCAAGACTATAATAACAATTTAGCCTAGCCCTTATGAGTGTAACCTACTATTTAGACCCTAAGCCTTTCTCTTGAAAGTAACGTCGAAGGGTCAGTCAAATCCAAGATCTGTGGTTCCTATCCGTATTGGAAATTAGCCTTGGTATTGTCCTAAAAGTTAGACACCATCCGATAAGATACCACCACATCCAACAACTCGAGGCATTCCTCTGGGCTCACGGTGTTAACCAATAGTTGAGACCATGGGCTAAATCGTCATAAAGTCTGCTCCCACTCATTATTTTGAAATGCATCATTCTTAGGGGTTTAAAACTCTTTTAATTCACCCCTTTTTCCCATAGTTCAAGTTTCATGCAAACTTTAAATTTTATGAGGAAAATCCCAGGCCTAAATCTTAGATTCAATGCGACCTTCCAAAGTTCAACCCTTAAACTTAAATCACATTTACTTGGTTTAGTGTAAAATTCTCTAACTTCACTATTTATTTAAAGTTACCCATAATAAATTCTTTATTATTAAATTTAAATAAGCATATAAATGAATTTTAAGTCTAACCTAAATTCATTATGAGGCAACGTGTGCATTTAGTCATTCATCTTTATTTTATTCTCAATTAACTAAATGAATACACATGAATGCATACATACGAGGTAGGAGCTAATGGGATTCTTATTTCTACTTGACATGTAATCACATATTCATATTTCAATGCTATATAACAAAAGCGAGTAAATATGTTGAGGATGTGTGTCGAGCTTCCCTAGGTAAATCCTAAAAGAAAAAAAGAAAAATTTACTCTATTATAATTGATAGTCTTGATTCTTCATGGTCTTCTTTTGGACTTCTCTTCATATATTCTGGGCTCAGTATTCATGAAACTACCTAGGAATGAAAATTAGATCAAAACGATGAACTAATGGATATTTTTGCCTGTCGGGGTGGTCATCCAGCTCGATGGACCGTCTATCACGCATGCTCGTATGCGCGCCCAGCACACAACAACCAAAACCTCTTGCCTGTTGCACAACACGGGCTTTGTGCAAGCGCTTTTGCGGGCCTAGCGCCGAATGGACGAGGCCATTTGCTGCAGGCATGCTGTGCGGTACTGAGCCCATCATGACGCCAAGGCGCTATATCAAGTAGGGCAGGTGGTCGCCACCACCTTGGTCCAATCCTCTGCTCCTCATTCTTTAATTTCTAGAATTACGATAATTTTGAAAAACAAGAAATGTGAGAAATTCAAATTTTACAATAAAATTTCCTAATCCCACGTATAGGCTCACAATCAAATTTCTTTGAGTGAAATTTAGGGAACCGATTAAATCATGTTTACATCCCCGAAATCCAAAATACAATATTAAGAAAAATAAATCACATCATCACAAAGATAAATTTGCCCGCTACCAAATTAAATTTCAAGTAATGCATCCATGACATCAAAGCTAAAACCTGGCTCCAATACCACTTGTTGGTTTTGGTGTAATATTAGATAATATTCTATCTAAAATCTAAATTCATATTTAGGCCTAAGGATCTAATCCTAAATGCAAAAGATACCTAAACACGCAGTATTTCTAATCTATTAAGGATATTGGTGCTACATGTATAATCTTGGGCTCATAAATAAATCTCATTTAATTAAGCCCAAAAAACTTTAAATATAAAACCTAATTATAATTCCATGGACCTTTTAATCAACAACTTAATCATAAGCCTAAATTTTCTAATTTAATGAAAAGATAATCTTTTGGATTATTGGAATTAGTTTTCTCATAAAATCATGAAGACAAATTAGTGCGCGCTCAACCCCGGTCTGGACTGTCCTAACTGCCTGACCCCCATGCCCCACGTGGACCAAGACCACTGCATGATAAGTGTCGTGCAGCCCCTTACCACAAACCGATGTGTGGAACACTTCCATATGCCCCGGGTGAACTTTCATGTGGCTCATGATGCCGTCGTGCGACAGTTGTTGCATGATGCCGTGCCATGCTAGCGCACGATGGGCTATGGCGCCGGTGGTGCATGCAACCGTGTGCGTGCTACACAAGCACAATGTGTGAGACAAGCCATACACCGAACCCGCTCCTCATGCTCGCATTGTTTTAAGCCTAGCCATGGCCCGACTTGGTGCTAAGACATGCAGGGTGCCATTGCTCTCTAGCCGAGGCCAGTGGCACACACTAAGCATGGGCTCCATGCCATGTCCACACCACCAATAGGGAAAGCGGGCAAGTTTTGTGCCCGTGTGCCATCCGTGCACATGGCAATTGGTATACCCCGCGTGTGACGCTTCGCACAGAATGCCTACATTTGACTCGTGCTTCATTTTCCCAAACAATTGTCTTCTTTTCTCGTCGTTACATAAAATTCTCATCATACTATGTCTAATTTTTTGAGCAATTGTAAACAAAGTATTATGCCCTTTGTAGTCTAGCTCGAGATCGATGGACCCAAAGATTTAGCTTCAAACGGATTATTCCCGCATGTAAAACTTTTTCATTGAGTCACTAATTGTTTAGCTTCATGGACATGCCACTATAGGCACGAAGTTGAACTCTCATCTTTTATTGATTTTCTTATTCAAAGATTACTCTATGAGCATCTATTAATATAATCATTGTGTATTCGCTATCATTCATTGAAGGTTCACAAATAGTCTAGGTCTAGTGTCTTTTAACCCACCTAAATGTATCTTGCGCAATGAGTATGAATTATTGTTTAATGAACAAATTAATACAATGAATCTTCATTCGTGGATGAGCACTTTCGTTCAAGTACCGAATAAACACTCACCCATGCGGGGCAAAGCAATGTGTGAATTCTATATTGTACCAAGAATGCCCATCTATCTACTTCATTCAGCTCCCAAGATGAAAGGGATTCAACCTATGTAATTTCAGTGAGATATTTCCGATCAAGTCAATGAACCAAACATGATAGACCAGAGTCTCTCCAGACACTCAAGATTCAGATAACTTGTACATGATAGTATTTGTGATGTGATATGAGTTTCTTTAGTTAACAGGGATTGAAGATTTCATTATCACATATCGATTAATCCTATATGAAAACTATTTTCCACATGTAGGAGTGTCCATCTAGGTGGCGCTACACTAGGGGCCTGGATATGCCATTTAAGAATTTCTGGACAACTACAATAGTCGTAGAAAGTCTTGGATCTTTGCAGAACTTAATCTGTACGACCATAAACTCAATTTTAGATTGCAAATCTTGAAGTCCAATCCTTCAACAAGACACCTCTTGCTGGAAAGTTAAGGTACATCTATTGCAATCACGAAAATCTTTTGATATTTGATTTTTTATATCCACACATAATATAAACGAATAAGATAAATATAAATTTTATTCCGTAGACAGTTCAATATTAATAGAAAATTCAATATTTCTTTGTTCAATACATGACTGATAGACTCAAAGTCAACATAAACCTCACCTACCGCAACGAATGCAACAAAAACAAAAGCGAAGAGGAATAATAACTCATCTAGTTAGTGACAACGTAGCGAAATTGGCTGAATCCTAATGTATTTTTCTTCAATGCCGCCTATTCTCTAAAATTTTTGGTGGGTGCATACTTCAAAAAATGATAACTATAGGAGATTATCCATGAAAACAAGTTCATCGACTTAGCGTACCCACAATTAGATGTGGAAAGAGACAACTGATAATCTGCATGATGTTTGTGAACATTTTCACAAGACTTGCAGGAATTTTCCTACTTTCTCATTCACGGCCGCAGCCTAGTTAAAATAGCAGAGTCAGAAAACCTGATTTACACTAGCCCTAAATGTGTATACATACAAAGACTAATCTACCCTTGTACATTAAGATAATAATAATAATAATAAATCAAAAAATACACGTATACAGATGTTGTAACATCCCCCCTCAAGCTAGAGCATGAAGATTGAGAGTGCAAAGCTTGGAGTGGAACTGTTGAAATTTTTCAAAACCAAGTGCCTTGGTAAAAATATCTGCCAATTGCTGAAATGTGTGGACATACTTCGTGCAAATCAGACCCCGCTTCAGCTCATCCCGGACAAAATGACTGTCAATCTCAATATGTTTAGTGCGCTCATGAAGCACCGGATTAGTGGCAATGTGCATCGCTGCCTGACTATCATAATAAATTTGCATGAGAAGCGTGGAAGAAACCTCCAATGATGAAAGGAACCCTCTTAACCACTTAAGCTCGCATGTAGTGGCTGCGAGAGAGCGATACTCGGTTTTAGCAGAAGATCTAGAGACAGTGGCTTGCTTCTTTGTCTTTCATGAAATCGGAGACTCGCCTAAGAAAACAATAACCCTGGTAACCCAAAGGCGTGTTAGAGGGAAAATGGCCCAATCCGAGTCACAATAACCACTCAGATTTAATGATTTAGAGGCACGCAACATAATGCCCAGACTGGGGTGACCTTTCAAATATTGAACGACTCGCAAAGCCGCATCCCATGGACCTAGCATAGGTGTGTTCATAAACTGAGCAAGAACGTGAATGGCATAGCTTATGTCTGGCCGAGTGATGGTGAGAGAAATAAGTCATCCAACGAGGCGACGACCCTTGGCAGGATGATCAAGAAATGGTCGTGTATCAAGGCCAAGACGATGGTTGGATTCCATCGGAAAACTAGCAGGTTTAGAACCTCCAAGACCACATTCATCAATGATATCCATCACATATTTACATTGACAGAGAAAAATGCCTTGTGAGTTACAAGCAACTTTGATATCCAAAAAATATTTCAACACTCCTAGGTCCTTCATTCAAAAGTGTTTACCCAAATAACTCTTGAGTTGATCCAAGGCAGCAACCGATTACAAGAATGAGATCATCAACATAAATAAGAATGTGAGCACATATACCTCCACAGATCAAACTGAATAAAGAATTGTTCAAGACACATTGAACAAAACCATAACGAACCAATGTGGTGCCAAAAGTCTTGAAGCAATCACGAAGAGCTTGTTTAAGTCCGTACAAAGTTTTTTGTAGGCGACATACCTGACCGGGAAGAGCCGTGAAACAGGGAGGTAAATTCATATGAATTTCCTCCTCAAGAGCACCATGTTGAAAGGCATTGTGGACATCCATTTGTTGTAGATGCCACCCATGAGAGACAACAACTATAAGGAAAGTTCGCACCATAAGAAGCTTTGCCACTGGAGCAAAGGTTTCATTAAAATCGATTTTTTCAATCTGGCGGTTGCCCAAAATGACCAAGCGAGCTTTATGACATTCAATCAATTCATCTGCATTGTATTTGATCCAAAAGATCCATTTACACCCAATGGCATATTTATCAGGCGGAAAAGTAGTAAGATTCCACGTTTTATTTGCTTGAAGAGCCTCAATCTCAGCTGCCATAGCCGTGCGCCACTCAGGCAACTTGGCAACTTCAACATAAGTGCGAGGCTTCGAGCCAGATGTTACCGCTGCCAAAAATTATGAATGCGATGCAGAAAAATGAGAAAAACTCACATAATTTGTTAAAGGATAGCGCGTACCTGAGGAGGTAATTGAAGATGAGGCACGAGCATGAGGGAGTTTACTAATTGGTGCCTCAGAGTCTAGAACATAATCTCGCAGCAAAATGGATTGTTTCTTAACTCGGTGACCACGACCAAATATTTCTTCTACATGTCCCCCACTGTTGTCCTCAAGTGTACATGATTGAATGTCACTCCCTACAACTTCACAAGAATTTGAGCAAACAGTAGGTTCACTTTGATCATTAGAAACAGATCTGGAAGAAGGCAGTCCAGATGATTCGGCCATGATGGCAGGAAATTGAGGAGCACAGATTGAGGCATCTTCGGCAATTGACAATGAAGATCCAGGACTATTATACGGCTGACATAGAACAGTGGCTGAGGGATGCGCCACAACAGAAGACGAGGGCAAGATTTGTTCAACAATTGTCCCATTTTCACACTGAGAGTTAGTTTGTTCATTGAAAGGAAAGCTTGTTTCAACAAGTGACATCTCGAGACACACTAAATTTGTGTGTCTCTAGATCAAGGGCTCTCCATCCCTTCATGCCATACGGGTAGCCGAGAAATACGCACTTCTTACTACGAGTCTCAAGTTTATCATGAGTTCTCGACTGAATGCGAACATAACATCAACAACCAAATACTCGCAGCAATGCATAGTTTGGAGGACGCTCGTGAAGCACTTCATAGGGAGATTTATTTTGTAGAATCGGACTTGGAGTACGATTTATTAGAAATCCCGCGGTCAACACATACTCACCCCAATATTGAATGGGAACATGAGATTGAAATCGAAGAGATCTAGCAAAGTTTAGAATATTTGATGTTTCCGTTCAACTTGTCCATTCGGTTGGGGTGTGTTGACAATAGAAGTACGATGCAAGATCCTTTCAGCTGCAAAATAATCGTGAAGACAAACAAATTCACTTCCATTGTCACTTTGCACAAATTTAACATATTGGCCAAATTGTCTCAACACCATGGAGCAGAAATTTTGAAATATGCCAGCAACTTCATACTTTGCCACCAATAAATAAATCCACATAGCACGCAAAACATTATCAAAAATAGTCAAGAAATAACTTGCTTCATTCGTGGACTTAACTCGATATGGACCCCACACATCGGAATGTATTAATTCAAAACAAGAACTAGCTCGATTAGGATTATCTAGAAAACAATTCCGAGTACATTTCGCTTGAAAACAAACATCACAAGCATGTGTCTCAACTGAACTAGGATTCTAGGAACAGAATTTAAAACGCGACTAGATGGATGACCCAACCTCTGATCCACAGATCAGTTTGAATTACGGCAGAAGCTTGAGCTCTCAATCCTTTCAGATAGTAAACCCCATCATGTTGCATCACAGCTCCAATCACCGTCCTCGTAGGTAGGTTCTGAATAATATCATGAGCAAAACAAGCCACACAGTTTAATTGTTTTGTAAGTTTTGAAACAAAAACAAGTGAGTATTTCATAGATGGGACCAGCAACACATAATCCACATGGATATTGTGGCCCAATTTTGTAACTCCTTTCTTATCAGTCACCGTGCACTCTCCATTAGGCATACTAACAGTAACAGGAGGTGTAGGCCGAACTGAGTGCAACTTTAGGCAAGATCCAATCATATGTTGAGATGCCCCTATATCAAGAAGCCATTCCTACAGTTTACTTGTCAATTTTTCACTAAAAACACCAGGCCGATGAGCATTTGCTACTTCAAACACCGTTGCCCATTGTTCAGGTGTAAGCTTCGAGAAAGAATTCTGCGTGCCTGTCAAAGAAGATGCTTGTTTAGCAGCAACATTAGCCTGTTGACCTTTTCCAACGTGAAAGGTACCACGTCCTCCCCTATGGATAGCAGCGCTTCCTCCCCGACGTCCATGTCCTCCTTTCCGGCCACGCCCCCAATGTTCATGATAACCATGGAGCTCATAACATGTCTTGATCAGGTACCCTTTCGTTTTCAATGGTCACACCACATTTCCTCAACCTCATTCGATCCAGCAGAACGATACGTTTGATTGGCAAAGGCCACTGCATTAGTTTTACCCTCACAATTTCTTGCTATTGTCTGTAAGGTTTCTTCTTGCATGATCATTGAATAGGCATGCATCCGGGATGGTGCAGGCTCGAGGTTTAAAATCTGAGATCTGAGCATATTGTAATGGTCATCCAGTCCCATCAAGAATTGATGGAGTTTCCCATCAAGAATTGATGGAGTTTCTCTGCATCTTGTCTGTGTTGTGCCTTCTCTGACACCTTTCACGCACGCCCTTTGGTGGAACATACCAACAAGGGTTCGTAAGTAGCGATTTCATCCCATAAAGATGTTAATTACCCAAAATATTGGGTGAGATCTGCACCTTGCTCTTTACAATCATGGAGTGCAGTTTTTAATTCAAACAATCGGGCACTACTACCCATCGAAAAATGCTCTCGCATATATGCCCATAACAAGGCAACATTTACATGATACGAGATTGTTTTGTGCAACTTAATATCAACTGTATTTAGAAACCACGATTCCAACAACGACTGAAAAGTCATCCACTCATCCAATTCGTCTTCATTGGTCAGACGAGCAACTTTGCCCTCGACATATTTCCACTTCTGCAGGCCACGAAGAGCGACCCTCACAGCGAGGGCCCATTCCTCATAATTATTCCCGCAAAACGCCACTGGTGTAATCACATTTCCTGGTTGATCAGTTGTCAGCAGCCCATACAGACTAACGGGAAGACCAATGGATGACACGATCATTTTTCCCATGGTTGAATCTCCTTCACCCATGAACGATTAAGGAGGAAAATCTACAACAAGGCCTGTAGGAATGAAGATTAACAAAGAGATTGATTATATATCTGATACCATGAGCAATTTCACAAGACTTGCAAGAATTTTCCTACTTTCTCATTCACGGCCGTAGTTAGAAAACATGATTCACAATAGCCCTAAATGTGTATACATCATACAAAGACTAATCTACCCTTTTACATTAAGATAATAATAATAAATCAAAGAACACACATATACATATGTTGTAACAATTTGTCTTGTGATATTATTTTGTTGTTTTGTATAGTTTTTGGGTAAATAAATAAAGATGAAATGAAACTTCCAACAAAAAATCTCTAACAACCAATTTATAGCCAAGTGTTTTTTGCTGTATATCTCACCAAATCATAGACATACATACATAAACAAAGATACTTACAAACTGAACCAGAGGACGTACACTAAAGACCTCTTGCCTTTTAAATTCATTTATTAATAACGAAACCAAAACTAAATTCAAATCCCTTTTTCCCAATGAAATAAAACTTGGTCATTCCTTCCTGACCCACGGGCCACGCTACCTTAACCTTAACAGCAAATCAATGTATCCAAAACAAAAATAGCTCAAAAAATAGAAACCAAGCAATGATTGGAGAATGTTCCTAAATTCTATTCTACCCATGTGTGCAAATTCCTAGATTTGCAAGGAAACGTACGGATTTTTATAACCACTGACAGACAATACTGCCACCGCTTCTTCTTCTTCGACGATACGAGCCGTCGCTTTCAATGAGTTTTTTGTTGCTTTCTTCCATTTCCATTAAAGTAAATAAGACCCGAACCCACGTAGCGTAGCGTAGCCCCCACCCCTCCCTGTCTTCGGATTGGAAAATTACAGTTTTCTCGTTGGATCAAAGTTCCGCTTTTTTCTAGAAAACAAAGACAATAATATCAAAATCGGGGCATTGTCTTCAAGGTATCTTTATCTATTATAACCCACTTTTTGTTTACTGAGGTTTCATTTACCCTTGATTACATGGCTGTTCTGGTTGACGGTAAATCAAATAGTTGTTACTCTTCTATGTTTCCCGGGGATTACTTTCTTTTATAATTCAGTCTTCTGTCGATTACATGTGATCTGTAAAGTTTTCCGGTCAGGGTTTCTAGATTTTTGTTAGGGCATTCATACTTACGAAGGGAAAAATAATGACTAGAACAGAGATAAAGTTCTCAACTTTCGAGTTTCCTTCTTGTATTCAACAATTTGATTTGTTCATCTGTTGTGACCTAGAACTGCATTGATTACAGAGAAACCCCTGCTTTAGCAAATTAGGTATAATGATTCCTCATGGATTTCGGAAGATGTTGTTCATTTCAATAAAATGTTTCATCATAAATTTTAATTTCCCTAATGTTTTCCTCGACCTGTAGCCTAAAACTATGCTTGTTTTGATATCTAATCCTCTGATTTGGGTTATTTGTCTTCGGAACAGTGTGTAAATTTTGCAGATCTGATCCATAAATACCTATAATGAAACTAGGTTTTCATTGATTAAGTTAACAGGATAGCCTTGTTTCCGAATGTTCCATCTCCTATTTGTTTTCATATCAATTTAGAAAATTATTGCTGATCAAGTTGATAAACTATTATATGAATCTGCTACCAAGTTGATGGTCAAGATTAATTTCCCAATATATGAATCATTATACTCATTTCTTTCCTATTCTGCATTTTTCATTATTGCTTTGCGGTTGCAAACCTGTTAAATAACAAGTAGAACTTGAACCAACCGTGATCTATAGTTGGTTTGTAATTTTTGTGTTCTTATCAGGCCTTACCAATTGAAGACTGCTGCAGAGAGCTTCTTCTATTTGCATTCCAAAATTAAAGGTGGAGATATAGTCATGAGAAAGAAGGTTGGCATCTTTAAGCTGTGCTTGCTGAATTCCGCTGATGTCTGCTTCACTTTGACGTCTTCCTGCATCAGTGATCTTACAATAGAGAAACATGGAGCTTATCGATTATGTTTCAATTGAATATTTCTTATAATATTGTTCCAGGATCGTCCTCCTATGTGTGGCCAGAAGAATGATCAAGGGCAAGAGTGTCCAGGCAGTCCTCGACATAGGAAGGTGCATCATATCTCTGGATATTTATTTATCTAGCAATATAGGCAGTAGCTTTCTGCCAAGAGCGCTATCTCAGACTGTAGTGTATGTCATTTTTGGTTCAGTTCTTTATCTCTTATATTTTTCACACATCTTTTGGAGTAGGTAGTAGCAAGATGGGTTCCGGACGAGGCTTGCAGGCCCCTTGTTGATGATGCACCAGTCTTCTATCCAACAGAGGAGGTAGTCTTATGTTCATTTTTTTTTTCCTTCCGTCAGCATTTTGGTCATGGTAGAGATGTGCTCATATTTCGATTATAGGAGTTTGAAGACACCATTGGTTATATAGCGAGCATACGGTTGAGAGCAGAGGCTTACGGGATTTGTAGAATAGTACCTCCTCCTTCTTGGTGCCCACCCTGCCCACTAAAAGCCAGGAGAGTTTGGGATAATACCAAGTTTTCAACTCGAATCCAGCAAATAGACCTCCTTCAGAACAGAGAACCCATGAGGAAAAAGTTGACCCGGAAGAGGAAAAGGCGAAGGCTGTTTAATACGAAACCAAGGAGACGTGCTGAAAGTTCAGACTGTAATTCTGCTTGCAACAGTGATGACATTTTTGGTTTTCAGTCTGGGTCCGACTTCACCCTTGCAGATTTTGAGAAGTTCGCGGAGGAATTTAAAGAATCCTATTTCGAGGTGAAGGATAAAAGCCA
>JAOWBN010241335.1:0-12056 GCA_028565015.1 Pinguicula moranensis
GCCTATTCCATATGAACTAGCTAGCCAATGAGATGACCATCGAGGGAGCAAGAACCGATGTCCGCCTTTAATGACAGGAGCGAGAGAGCACCCAAAAAAGAGATGGATCTATAGGGTGAGCCATCTCGAGAAATTCGTGGTGATGTATCTAGACGACATTGTGTTTTCTAATTCATCTTTGGAAGAACATGTGGAACACCTTTGACTGGTCTTCAAGAAATTGTGCGAGAACCCACTCTACTTGAACTTTATTTGAAGATAGAGAAATGTGCCTTTGCCCAAGAACGCATCAAGTTCTGGGGCCATATCATTGAGCATGGCCACATTTGGATGGATTTTGGGAAGGTGAAGGCGACCCAAGAATCAGATATTTCGGACGGAATTTAGGTCCTTTTTGGGACTAGCTAACTACTATCGTTGCTTTTTGAAAGGGACTACTCACGAAGGGCTGCACGTGCCAATCACTTAGACGGACTCCTGTACGTCTCGGCTCATGTGCTTGAAAGCAAGTCCACGACTGCACTTTTGCTTATTCCAGAATGGTAGAGATGGTTGGCTCTTTCCCCGTCGAAATTCGCACGATTTCTGGCCTTCAAAATTGTAGATACCATGTTGTGCCAGATTGCCTGCCACGCTTGTCTCCGGCTAGGGTTATTTTGCAATCCCAGTTGCATCATCAGGCAGGGCGGAGGCAGGGGGACGAGGGGGCATGGTCCCCCCAGGATTTTTAAAAAAAAAATGGCATGTAATTTTTTTTTTTTAGTTTAGTCCCCCGTAATATTAAATATGTAATTGTTCAATCATATTATGTAAATCCCGCCCAGATGAGATGGTAGATGATTTTGCCAATAATCCGTGAGGTTGTGAGATCAAACCCCAACTCTACACTTTTTTTTACTCGAATTGGGCCCTAAAAAATTAGGCTAATTGGGCCTGAAAAAATTTTAATTTATTGTTTTATTGATTAATCTAGCTAAATGAAAGAAAATAATAGCCAATTGCATTCATAATGGAATTTATTAAAAAAAATTTAAATGAATGCTGAAAATACAAATTTTTGAATATAATGTTTTTGATCGAAATTGTGTACATATAATTAATTTTAAATAATTATACCTGTGGACTTTAAGAAAAAATATGCATATTTACATGCAATTTTGTTTGTTTCCTCTCAAATTTGTTCTCCCTCCGAAAAAAATAAAAAATAATTTTTTTTTGTTTCTGCCTCTACTCCTATATATCTGTATGGACTATCCAACTTTTATATTTATAATACTTACTGTAATATCTGTATATTTTTGGATAAATTACCCCAGAAAAATGGATAAGATTTACTAGTTTTTTATTTTCTTAAAAAAAAGTTTAAAGTTATCATAATCTGAAAATTCATATTTACCAAATCATTTACCGTTTACGGATGTATTATCAGCTAACACTAACGCTCCATAAAGCACTTTACTGAGAAAAATTTTTCTTAGTAAAAACATATCCGATCAAACCCAACCCGATCCACTTTACTGAAGAAAAAAAAAATCCCCCCCCCACTCTCGACAAAAATCCTGGCTCCGCCCCTGCATGTAAGTATAAATAAGACTTAAGTAATGTAAAATAAAAATAAACAATTAACACAAAAACATCCGCATTGTTGATTGTCTGTGTGTCATTTTGGCTTTTGTAGGTGTTTTGTGTTGAGCGATTCTGTGAATTAAAAAAAACATTGTTATAAATCATTTATATTTACATGTATGATTTATTTTAATTAATTATTTTAGATATTCTTAAGGAGACCAAGTATATGCAGTACAATGCTTGCAAAGAAATATACAAATAATCAGTTTAAAGTTAATTTTAAACAATTAAAATAGGTTCTGTTGAAGTTTGGCTTTGTAGTTGGGGTGTCCAGATCATGCTTGAATAATGAAGTTCAACTTTTCTGCTTCTTGCATTTTCTTACTTTTGGAAGATTAAATAATGGAGTTTAACTTGACACGTTGAAAGAAGTCCGTATGAAAGACACAGACTTTTATGCTTATTTAGAAGGTGGAAGAATAAATAATAACAAAAAAGATACTCTTTGCACTTGAATCTTGGTTCACAATTTATTATTTACTACTTCAACCACTGCACCATATATAATTTGTGAGTCATTATTCATTCTAATAAATTCTTATCTATAATAATTTCAGATGTTTTTTAATATATATTTTAATTATTTAATATAATTTTTTTTTATAGTTTAATTTTTAGCTAGATTGTAACCAAATTTCAAAATTTTGAATTTGTTTCTGTTATAAAGAAGTCGACTATTAGTGCAAAATCCTGGAGACATCATTAAAATTATTGTCTAAACAAACGTCTTAATAAAAATATTGTTTAAAACAACCGTAATATTAATCTTGTATTTTTTATACGTTGATTCGACTTATTTTAAATTTTTCAGTTTCTACCATAGCATCTGAACATGCATACCCGATCGGACCAAATTCAACCCGACCTATACCCATTTTACTCCAAAAAAAAAATGGCCCCCTCGCTTAAATGCTTACTCCGTCCCTACGTAAGCTCTTCTTCTTCTCTCTCTCCTTCACTCTTACATGTATTGTTACATCCCTCAATTCTCTGAACTCCTGGATTCATTGCTAATTAACGTTGTGCTGAACATGATAAGATTTGCTGAGTTGGCTACTTCATGGTCAACAGAGAGAGGCATTGTCATGGAGGAATTCATTGCTTATTAATGTTAGTGTCATGATCCAACTCCTAGATGCATGAGCTACCCTCTTCTTCTTCCTCTCTCACTGTTACATGTCTTGGTACATCCCTCATTCTCTCAACTCCCAAATTCATTGCTAATTAATGTTGTGCTGAACATGATAAGATTTACTGAGGTGGCTACTTCGAGGTCAACAGAGAGCGACATTGTCGAGGAATCGTTGTTTATTAATGTTGTGCCATGATCCAGTAATGCACTGCATTAAAAGAGGATAACGATTAAAACCATCGCACCACGAATGAAGAATTCAAACAGTGGGCATTAATAATTAATGATGATTATTAACATAATGCAACTAAATTTGAAAAAATATGGTACCAAAACTGGCCAGTCGGTTTATTGAAGCGCCTATACTGAACTTTGGGGGACAAAATACTATTATTGGTGCAGTCTACAATCATCATGAATTATTTGCTTAAATGATGCACTATGCAACCATCATTAATTAGGTTATGTTACTGGATTGGAAATATTACAGATTATATGAAAGGTGAAAATAATAAATAAAATAACAACACAAAATTTATGTGATTTGGCCCAAAAGCCTACATCAACGGAAGAATAGTAGAGTCAAACCACAAAAAAACTATCGAAAAATACTACAGATTTTGTGAAAGCGTAAAAGACAAAACAAGGTTACCCTAAACCCTAACAAATTCGAAAGATGTATCTATGTTAGGAACTAAGGCCAGGGATGAATTATTTGAATCATTATGTGTCTGGTGTGCCCAGGCTCCAGAAGCCGCAAACATGTCCAACATAGTGCAATTGTACAACACTTTGCAGAACACATGAAGTGTCTAAGCGGTTCAATAGGAGAAGGTCTATGGAAAGCAGTTTGGCATGCGGTGATGTGGTACCTGTGGAAAGAAAGAAATTCAGTTCGATTTGAAGCTGAATTCAGTACCCTAGCGAAATTGGAATGGGTTCAATTGAATCTATGGCACTGGTTGACAGCAAATAAAGCCACACACAAAGGGTATTCATTATCAGAATGGATAAGATCACCGGAAAGGTGCAGTCCAATTCGATTTCGCAGAGAAATGTGTGAGGGGAAGTAATTTGAAGATCAAAGATTGAAGATTAGTAGTCTGTAGGAACTCTACCTCTGGGTGGAGTCTATCGTGTAAATCTGGAAACAGATTAGATGAGAATAGACCGATAAGCGTGCGGGGTTTATGTATTATTTTATTTAAGTTTTAATAAAACTCAATTACCAAAAAAAAGGCAAGGGGTGAATTATTTGAATTGTTGCAAATATCATCCAAATCAAGAACATAAAAACCATGTTTGTATGAGTCGTGACCAAATACATCGTCACCGTACTAAAATTTCAATCTACTACGATGGGAATTAAATGAAAAACCCAAATGTAGCAAAGAAATAGCTGAAACTAAACAACAACGGACTCCCGGCATATAGATTTTGGCATGTAACAACAATGTGTTCCTGTTACGAAGTTGGAGCTTATAGGTGCCAATACCAATGACATCCTCTTCACTACCGTTTCCCATGGTTACGCTTCGTGTTCCAACCCCACAACAATGAAACTAGATAAAACCATCAAGGTCGTTCACTATGTGTTGGCTCGCTCCTGAATCCACAATCCATTCAGAAAAGCAATTAGCATCTAATGTATGAGAGCAAACGAAAAATTTGGGATTAGTGGGAGTGAAAGGTACCTTTTTCGGCTCAAAACAGTCCCGAAAAAAGTGACCTTTCTTTTTTGGCCATATTCTTGGGGTCATTAGCCTTGGGTTGTTTAGTGATTTCCTTTATTTGAACGGATTTCTCAGTCTTGTTCGCTAACTAACAAAATTTCTTGTTTTTCTGAAGGTTTCTCCCATGAGTAGCAATAACTTTGGCTGGGAGTATGGAATATCGTAGGCTCTCGTCCTCAATCTCGAGATGCTTGGATATGTTAGCAAATGTCTTAATGTTCACGTCATGATTTATCAGAGTTTTTATGGGAGTCCAACATCTGTCTACCCTTTCATCAAGTAGTGAACGGATCACATTATTCACCTGTTCGAACTCAAAAATATCGATTCCGCTAGCCTTGAGATCACGCAATATGATACTCCTAATGCGGAGGTGTTCAAGTACTAGTTGACTCGAATCGATCTTATACTGAAGTTAATTTAGGTGCAAGGTACGGAGCCTTATAGCTAAGGTTTGGCCGTATTTCTGCTTGATTTTATCCCATAAGGACTTGGCCATGGGCTCCATATCGTACGTGCTAATCAGGTTGGTAAGGTTTTTGCCAACATAGCATAACATGCATTGCGATCCTTCTTGGCCCATGCTTCGTAGGTTGGTAAGGTTTTTGCTAGTTGTTCCATGGTTATATGCTGAAGAACGTCTTTCTCGTGCAGGAGATACTAAATCTTTCTGGACCAGATGCCATAGTTAAATCCAATTAACTTATCACCGGAAGAGAGCTCATTTATCAGACTATGGGGAGTCATTTCTGCAAGTATATTTTAAGAAGGATATTAAACACAATTTTTAAATTATATTTTTTGTAATAAATTTTGGATTATGTTATATGTTCGAAAATTTTGCTAAGGTCATAATAATCACGTCCCTCATAATAAAAAATTTATAGGAAAAATCTAACTTTCATGTATTGAAACAAATTCAAATAAGAACACATAATAACACATAGAACCAAATCAATTGGCACATGTAATTATTATTTTTATAAGTAATTTAAATTAAATGAAATGGGTGTTGTACACATACACACTATGACAATGATCTGACCCGTACAGAGGGTCCAATCATCATGATCCAACTAACAAATCGCGGAGAAAAATAAGAACTCAAATATAACCGTGGGTGACGAATCCAATCATTAATAGACATCACGTAAATCAGTACCATACTTGCACTTGGATAGCTCCAATAACTTTTCTTGCGTGAATGCCTTTTGCTGGAATCGAATCTCATTTTGTTTAACACATGTAATTGTTAATTGTAACAATTCGGTGGTTTTTGCTATAGAATTGTTTTTGATTTAATTTTAATTCTTTTAGCCAAAATAATTGGCACAATTAAATTGTTAACGCATAGCATTTTGATTTTCTTTTAAAACCATAGTTAAAAAATGATTTTGAAACTGTCAAAAGAATATGAGATGGGTTAGATGGGATCATTAACCAGTTCGACAAGCACTCAGATAGCTGGTCGAGACTTAAGATCCATATCGACGACCAACCTCTTAAAGACTTAAACAATGCCGTCATTCCTCATTAAAATCCAGATTTTTTGTGAGATCACAAAAGGCCTTCTTAAAAATCATCCCTCTAAATAGTCTCTCACGAGCATGATTAATGCAAATTTCTTTTGAAATTTGAAATGATTATAATAATATATTTTGATTACCATAATTTAATTATTAACACATAATTAATAATTATTTATTCATTAATTTTATTAATTTGAAACATATTATTTAATAAAATTAATTGCTAATTCACATAAGCATACATGAAATTAAAATTGAGCTTAGCACATTATTCTTAATCATGTACATTAAGAATTAAATTGAACTAAGAAAATTAAATTAATTCCTAATACTAGATAATTCATTTAACATATAAATAAAATTGGATAAATATAAGACATACTTATAATCGTAAAGCTCGATTATAAAATTTTAACGCATAGTTAAATATTCAGAACAACTAAAATTTTTGAAACAAATAATTAAGACATAAGTATCACCAAAAAGTTATTGACATATAGTTAAATATTCAAAATAACTAAAATTTCTGAAAAAATATTTAAGACATAATTATCACCAAGAAATTATTGACTAAATATTAACACAATTAATAAATATTCTAAATAAAATCAATCACATAACCATAGTTAAAATATTCAGAATAATAATTAACACATAGTTAATCAAATATTAAAAATAATTAACACATAGTTAGTTATTAAAATTCAGAATAGAGAATAACACATATTTTGAATAATAGAATAACAAATATTATAGATATTTAACTATCAATTATCAACACATATTATAAAACTATTATATTTAAGTTTCCCATATTGTTAAGAATTCTTATGTAGAAGAGTTCTTTGATTACGTAAGTTTCAAGATCAAAACTAATGCATATCGAAACAGAAGTATTCATAATCAACTAAAACAAAAAAAACAAAAAAATGGCAAGTGAATTCTGTAATCTACAAACATTTAATTCTAAGAAACGAATTCGAAAGAAAATATATTTTTAGTCTACAAGATTAAATATAGAAACGAATTCGAAAGAAAACGAAAGAAATAATTTGAAAGAAAACGAGAGGAACAAATTCTGACGAATTCATGAATTTCTTACGAATAATCGTTCAAGCATAATCAGATCTGAAACCTGGCTACGATACCATTGTAGTTCTAATTAGAACGGATCTAATAATGAACAAATACAACGGATTCTTACCTTTAATGAAAAATCGTATAGAATCGTAATCTTCCTGTTGATTATATCACAAATGCGAATCAGTAGTCTACCTGAGTCTTCTTGTAATCCACGTTCTCAGATCTCCAACAAGGAGTCTACCAGAGTCTTTTTGTAATCCACGCACTCAGATCTCTTTGTAATCCACGTACTTAGATATTCACAGATGTTAATGCAGCAATTTAAGAGAAACTGTATATTTGTTTTTGAGTCTCAATACATGAGAATAAGAAAACGGAATGAGTAATAGGCGATTTCTCCCTGTAATTTCACTGGAGTTGGCTGCAGAAACTCCAGAATTTTGTCCATTTGCCCTTCTGCTTTTCCACCCGATCATCCGAAATCATCTCGATTTCTCTCTTGTCATTTCAACGGATCTGTTGGATAATTAACCTTGGGGGGATGACTATTTAGTTGATCCAAAAAAGTGGAAATGCATCTGGGTTACCTTCTTGGTCATCACTGATTCGCCGGAGTCGCATGTGCATCCATATCAGAGGATAGCAGAAGCACGAAAGCTTTCATATTTGGAACTGCTCTGAGTGAAGTTATGGATCAGATGGTTCCTCCTTCAAAAGAAGGGCCGGCTTGGGTGCTTCACCTTCATGAGAAGGCAGAGAAGGGGGAGGAGAAAAACTGGATTTACGAAAATTTTGGGCGCGGATAAACATGTCAGACGTATAGGAAGAGAGATTGTATTCAATTGTTCACTTTCTTTCATTATTGTCATGATATATATATAGGAAAAAGAGTGAGCTAATCTTGGAGAGTGATTAGGAAGAATAAGGTAAGAATCCTTAATTGGTTCTTACCTTTTATAGTTTTTTCTTTAATGCACTATCCTACCTTTCTTATACTAACACTCTCTCTCAAGTTGAGTAGTCGGATCTACGATGCCCAACTTGCTTAAAGTATCATGAAACATGTGCCCTGAAACTGCTTTGATGAGTATATCTATCAATTGCTCTTAAGATCGTACAAATGGTAGGCTCACAATTCCTTCTTCCAATTTTTCTTTGATTAAATGACGATAAATTTCAATGTGTTTCGTCCGATCGTGTTGTACTGGATTGCCCGATATACTGATTGTTGTCTTACAATCACACCTTAAAGGACATGTGTTCTGAACTAGGAATCCAAGTTCAGCCATAAGTTTTCTGAGCCATAGTATTTCCGTTATTCATCGGGCTACTCCTCTAAACTCAACTTCAACACTTGATAAGGCGACCACCTTTTGTTTCTTGCTCTGCCAAGTTACTAGGTTCCCTCCACTCATCATGAAGTAGCCTGCAGTAGATCGTCGATCTATGGGATTTCCGACCCAGTCGACATCTGTATATCCTTCGATATCGAGATGTCCATTCTTCTTGAATGTGATTACATATCCTGTAGTGTTCTTCAGGTATCGCACTACCCTCAGAGCTGCTTCCATGTGATCAGTCTGGGGTTTGTGCATAAATTGGCTGATAACCCCCACTGCATAGGCTCTATATGGTCTTGTATGAGCTGAATAGATTAATGTCCCCACCAATCTTTGGTACTGTTCTTTGTTTGCCAATGGTGATCCGTCTTCAATCTTTAACTTATGGTTCATCATCATTGGGGTTTCTGCAGGTTTGCAGTCCATCATCCCAGTTTCGGCTAGTTGGTCAAGTATGTACTTCTTTTGTAAAATAAATATCCTCTGTCTCGACCTGAGGACTTCAATTCCAAGGAAATATTTCAGATTCCCCAGATCTTTCATCTCAAATTCTCTGAATATGTTCTTTCGGAGTTCCGATATTTCCTCAATGTCACTTCCTGTAATTATCATGTCATCAACATAAATGAGCAGACATGTAATTAGGGTACCTTTCTTCTTTATAAACAGGGTGTGGTCTGAATTGCTCTACTCATATCCGTATCGTCTCATAGCCGTGGTGAATTTTTCAAACCATGCTCGTGGGGACTGTTTGAGACTATAAAGTGCTTTCTTGAGTCTACAGACCTCATTTTCTTTGAAAGTTTCTAAATAACCGGTTGGAGGTGCCATATAAACTTCCTCTACTAGGTCCCCATGAAGAAATGCGTTCTTCACATCGAATTGGTGTAGGGGCTAGTCATGATTTGCTACTATAGAGAACAGTACCCGAATTGTGTCGATCTTGGTTATGGGTGAGAAAGTCTCAGAGTAATCTAGACCAGTCTTGCTTTTTATCTTTCTATTAAGCCATCAACATTGTATTTTATTGTATAAATCCATCGGCATCCTACTAGCTTCTTTCCAGGTGGGAGCTTAGAAGCCTTCCACATTTTATTCTTTCTGAGGGCTTCCATTTCATCATTCATGGCTTGTCTCCATTTTTTATTTTCTTGAGCTTCTCCTACAATAATAGGGAAGGATTAGGGTTTAGTAATTAACTTATAATTATATAATTGACCCTAAACCTAACTAGGATAGTAGAATTTTACCCTAATTAGAATTCTTAATATTAGATAATTAATACATAATTGTCATAATTAATTCAATTAAACTTATTTGTATATTTTATCTAACATTTGCTACACTCTGTTATATGGTATATTTGATCTTGCCACAATTATGTTTCTGAAAGACAGAGAATTCCATTAAAATGCCACCAGGAATCGAGCACTCCCCCAAGAGATACATCCATCACATTATGAAGTTAGAAGATGTGAAGATCATAAAAATTGCCATGAAAGCGTACAATTTCATGTCAGCCTTTACATTGGATTTTCATGCATCCACGAGTTTGGATTTCAGCAACATAAATATACGATCTTCGTGCTGGGTGGGTTGGGTTGGGTTCATGCGTCCACACATTAGGATTTCAGCAACATACATATACGTCTTCATGATGATTGGGGTGGGTTCATCAAGCTGTTTCATTAATTACATTCTCTGCAAAAGAAATACGATAATTATCTTTTTTACTCGTTTGATCCATTTTTACTAATGAATTCATATCATGAATATTTCTGTTTGCATATCAGAAATACAACGTGTAAATGGTGCAAAAATCCCCAAAATAAACGATATAATAAATAAGCATCGCATTAGGATAAATGTTGCTTTCAATCTTAGACAGGAATGAAGTATTAAAGTAAGTTTATACATACATATTTGTGTGTATATGTATAACTATATAATCTCCACCAATTTTGCGTATGCAGGAGTTGTTCGAGGTGCTTGAATCAAGGGAGAAATTAGAGAACGTCAAGTGGGGAAACATGGTTGGAACTTCGTACATTCCACTGGTGATATTCCATGATTCTTTAACTTATGTAAGCCAAGTTAAGGGCATCATGGATAAGAGAAATATCTCATGGCAACCCGAAATTCAGTATATTTTTCTGAATCAGGTCACCAAGGTTTTTGGAATTAAGGTAATTATTATTTTTAGAATTGTTCTTTAGACACCTGATAGGATATCGATATTGGTTGGGTTTTTTGACATATTTGACACCATAAGAAGTCCATGTTATTGGAAAGAATTCTTGTATAACTTTCTTTGATTTTTATTCAACTTAATTTGCTTACAATGTTTCTTGTACTTTATAGACTAGCTATCACTAATTAATTTAGGAAATGGATTAAGGCAATAAGGAAAAGGATCAGTCTTTGATCCTTTCCTTTTACAAGTGTTGACCTTAATCCTTTCCTAAATTTAGGCTAGTCTAACACTTCCTCTCAAGTTGAGTCATCGGGTCTCCGATGCTCAACTTGCATAAAGTCTCATGAAACACTTGTCCTGTTACAGCTTTGGTCAGTATATCTGCTAACTGATCTTTTGATCGTACAAATGGCAAACTGATAATTTTCTCCTCGAGTTTTTCCTTGATAAAGTGTCTGTCGATCTCAACGTGCTTTGTCCGATCGTGCTGAACAGGATTTTTCAGAGATGCTGATAGCAGCCTTGTTATCACACATCAGAGGACATGGACCTTCTACTGGAAAACCTACTTTTGTCATCAATTTTCTTAGCCATGGAATTTCTGCCAATCCTCGAGCTATGCCTCTGAATTCGGCCTCCGCACTTGACAGAGCTACTACCTTTTGTTTTTTGCTTTACCAGGTCACAAGATTTCCCCCGAGCATCATAAAGTACCCCGACGTTGACAGCCTGTCTGTTTGACTTCCAGCCCAATCAGCATCGGTGTATGCCTGGATTCTTAAGTGACCATTCCTTTGAAAGATGATTCCTCTTCCTGGTGATCCTTTCAGATATCTTACAATTCTTAGTGCTGCCTCTAGATGAGTTGCTTGTGGATTGTGCATGAACTGGCTTATTACTCCTACGGAGTATGAAATATCTGGTCTGGTATGCGATAAATAGATCAACTTCCCCACAAGTCTTTGATACTGTTCTCGGTCTGTAGGTGGAGCTCCATCCGTGATCTTGAGTTTATGATTTGATACCATTGGTGTACCAGCTGGCTTGCAATCCATCAAACTTGTTGCAGTCAAAAAATCCAAGATATGTTTTTTCTGACAAATGAAGATCCCTCTTTTTGACCGTAAGACCTCAATTCCTAGAAAATACTTCAAGTGTCCCAGATCTTTCATTTCAAATTCCCGGAATAGACTTCTTCGTAGTGCTGTAATTTTTTCAGTATCATTTCCCGTTATTACCATGTCGTCCACATAGATAATTAGACACGTAATAGAGCTTCCTTGTTTCTTGAAGAACAGTGTATGATCTGAATTACTCTGACTATATCCATATTTTCGCGTAGCTATCCTGAATCTCCCAAACCATGCACGTGGGGACTGTTTAAGTCCATACAATGCCTTCTTCAACTTACATACT
>JAOWBN010241345.1:0-12056 GCA_028565015.1 Pinguicula moranensis
ATAAGCTGGTAACAAGATCAGAATTCCTATTGAAGATCGTATCAACTCCCCACCCCCAAAATACCATATTTAATTTCCTTCAGCAAAAGGGACCCAACCCTGAAATCTTCAGCGCTCTCCGCCAACCAATTCACCAGATCCCCTATCCTCTTAGACTCCCCTTTCTCTGAAAATCTCTCCTCATCCTTCCCTTTTACAATCATGGGCAATGAAGTTATTACAACTGGTCTCTGGGCAACAGAGTTATTACAACTGGTCTCGGAGTCAAGTTTCACAGATCCAGCTACCTTCCCAAACAATAGCTAAGAAAAAGAACACAAAACCCCATCTCACGGTGGACCCATCGAACAAGGTCCCCTGTATCGAAGCAATGGAGAAAATGGCTAGAATTAAACAAGAAGCCTTATCTGGAAAGAAGCCTATGTGCTATGCAGCCTAAGAGGATCTAGTTCCTGATCCGTACACACTGGAACTCTCAAGAAACAGGTGGGTATGTAGTGCTGAATCTGTAGCCAGAGTTTTCTTTGAAAGTATATAATCTACATGGAATGCCAGCAGAGATAATGTCAGATAGAGATAGAATTTTCACCAGCAATCTATGGACAGAATTGATGAAACTGGCCATTGTGCTTACCACCCTCAAACCTGATGGGCAGACAGAAAGAGTAAATTGGTGCCTGAAAACTTACGCTTGAATGTGCTCACATAAGCCTAACTTCTGGTGTAAGTGGCAGGTGGCTTCCTTTTGGGGAGTTCTGATACAACAATTCATATCATACCATGAAAGAAATCTAGACTTTGTGTAAACATGAAAGAAATTGAAAAGAATAATATGATCTTCAATGATCAATATAGTTTTTATGATATATATTATATAGATTTTAATTTAGAAGTAAATATGGGAATAGGATAATTATAAAGTTAATCACATTCTTTCCATGTTTATCTAGAGGAGACTAATCCCATGATTTGCTCCTTATCAATTTCACTAACATCTCCCCTCAAGCAAAATGGGGGTAGCATCAACATCAGCTTATCACGAAGAAACTTGAATCGAGTAGTGTCAAGACTTTTGGTGAAGATGTCAGCAATCTGGTCATGAGAATTGAGATGTTGAATATTCATGTATTTGTTGAGTACTTTCTCACGAATAAAATGATAGTCAACCTCTATGTTTAGTCCGAGCATGAAACATTGGATTAGATACAAGAACAAGAGCTCCAATGTTGTCACACCATAGAACTGGACAATCCATAATAAGAATATGAAAATCACATGGTCGCATTCGAATCCATTACAACTCTGCAGTGGTTAAAGACATGGTCCTGTATTCATCATATGTACTAGATTGAGAGACCACAGACTGCTTCTTAGCAGACCAAGAAATGAGGCAATTGCCAAGATAGATACAGAAGCCAATAGAGATCGTCTATCACATGGATCCCCAACCCAATTAGAGTCACATAATGCTTGAAACTGCAGTAACCCAGGAGTAAATTGGATACCAAGATCAGGAGTACATTTAAGATACCAAAGTACACGCTTGACCATATTCCAATTAGATATAGAGGGTGCATGCATATGTTGACAGAGTTGGTTAACAACAAAAGCAATATCAGGATGAGATAATGTACAATACTGTAGTGCTCTAACTGTCTATCGATACAAAAGTGGCATCAGACTAGCCAAGAGGAGAACTATCATCATCACCGGATCTCATGGCTGATAGAGACCGAAGTGGCTTGGCCCCAATCATCTTTGTTCAGTTTAGAATGTTGATATATATTTGCTCTACCTGAGATGAAGTCTAATGTCATCTTGGATGGCTTCAAGACTGAGAAAGTAACCTAGATCACCAAGATCCCAAAGCTGAAAGGCAGTCGAAAGCCCTGTGACAAGATGAGAAATAGCATTCGCAGACGATCCAGTGACTAGAATTTGCTCAACATATACTAGCACAATCAGATGAATGTTAGCCGAGTGAAATGTGGATAAAGATGAGTCATTGGCTTAGCATAAAAAAACCAAGATCAATAAGAGCTCGAGATAGCCGAACATACCAAGTCTGGGGTGTCTGCTTAAAACTATAAATAGCCTTAAAAATTGAGTAAACATAATCAGGATGCTGAGAAGACACAAACCTCGGTGTCTATTTCATGTAGGCAATTTCTTCAAGATTCCCATTCAGGAAGGCATTTGACACATCAAGTTGTCGTATTGACCTATTAAATTGCATGGCAATTGTGAGAAAAAGACATAGTGTTGCAATCTTAACCACAGGACTGAATGTCTCAGCAAAATCTAGACCATACTCTTGCTTAAACCCACGAGTAACAAGACAAGCTTTATACTGATCAATAGTACCATTAGACTTCTTTTTAATTTTATACACCAAACACACCCTAAAACATGTTGATTAGGTGTACAAGGACACAAAGTCCATATCCCATTGGTCATCAAGGCCTCCTCCTTGTGCATAACAGTTTGTCATTCCGGAGATAAGGCGGCTTGAAGATAAGTGGACGGTTCACGGGTTATTTGAACACTAACAAGAGCCTGAAGTGGATGGCGAGTAGAGTAGTAAAGATGATAATCAGAAAACTGACGAGGACAATTAGAGTTGGTGCAAGACCGAGTGGTCATAGTAGGGGTATGTATAACTTCCTAGGAAATAGTAGTATCAGGGACAAGAAGATGGAACGGATAGGCTCCAAGGATTGTATAGGTAAAGAACGACTACTAGGTTGTGTGGGCGCAAAGGATGAAGTAATTTCATATGGTGAAGTACCCTCCACTGGATTAAGGTCAACAGGTAAGACTGGTGATCCTAAGGGATCAGAAAAAGAAGGAGATTGTGGTTGAGGTAGTGGTGCTGGCTCAGAATCAGATGAACCTGTAGAGTTAGAAGATCAAACAATAGGGGGAATAAATGGTGCAAAAATCTAAGTAGGTATACCTGAATTAGAGGCAACAGCTGATGAAGAGCCAACAACGGTAGGACGCATCGAGTAAGATGGATACACAATCTCATCAAATATAACATGCATATACAGATAGGTTGTTATAGATATTGGATCATAACACTTATATCCTGAGTGATGAGAGCTATACCTAAGAAATGTGCATTTAGAACTACGAAACAGGAGCTTATGAGAGTTATATGGTCGTTGCAGCGGATAACAGGTACACCCAAAAGTACAAAGTTGAGTGTAATCAGCTTTTGAACCAAATAGTTTCTTATAAGGACTCAAATTCGAAGTACAGGAGTAGTCAGACGGTTAATAATGAAAACAACTGTAGAACAGGCCTCAACCCAGTATGATGTAGGTAAAGAGGATTGAGCTAAAAGAGTGAATCACATGTAAACTATATGTCTATGTTTTCTCTCAGCAAGTCCATTTTGCTATTAATTTATTATGATTTTACACTTGTTGACTATTATAAATGACTCATTTGAGTAATTTTTATTGAAAAATGGTATAAATATCACTTTGGTTATTTTATGAATTTTTAGGAATATTTATTAAAGAAAAGAGATTTTGGGCCTAATATTTTAACTGGGCAAGCAAATTTCTATTAAGACAATCCCAAAGCTCAAAGTCCTAATTTTGTTGTATAAAAGAAAAGTTGACACAGAAGAAAAAAGGAGGAGGAGGTTGGACGTGAATAAGGGCAGCCACAGTAGAAAAATTCAGGGAAAAATAAGAAAGAAGAAGTTGAAGAAAAAAAGGAAGGGAGAAGACATTCATGCAACAAGAAGGCTGGAGGGTTTGAAAAGAAAGGACAAAAGAGGGTTGGCAGGAGAGTTGCGGAGAAAGGAGTTCAAGGTGAAGAAAAACAAGAAAGAAAAAGACAAAAAAAAAAGTTGCGCAGAGAAGAAATTGAGGGAGGAAAAAAGAAGGGGACAAAAAGGAAGCAGAAAAGTCAGCCGTAGGAGAAGAAAATAAAAGAAGGATTGAAAGAAGAAAAGGAGGCGAATAGAGAAGAAACATGGTGGCGAAAAAAAGTGAAGAAGAAAGTCAGGAGGAAACAAAACGGCATAAATAAAAAAAAGAAAGGAGAGAAGAAAGAAGGAGAGGAAAGAAGACATAGCTACAACAAAAAATTTGGGCGTTTGATTTGGATGTTCTCAGCACCTAAAAATTGTGAATTAAAGCCAGGATTGAATTGCTTCTTTAAGGGAGTTTTCTAAATTCTTAAATTTTAATTATGATTTCATTGTTTAAATTAATGTGGTGTTATTCCAAATTAAATATGCACAGCTAATTTATTGTTATACTCCTAAGTTGACAATGGGTGACTGATTTTTTAGATGAATGTAAGTTTCATGTCTTGGGTTATTTGTGATTAATCTCTTTGACAAATTAAATTAGTAAATGCATGTGATTTATTTTGGCCAAATAAATTACGTGAAAATACGCAATATTGGTTAACTCTTTGTTGCCATATTGTGCGATAATTGTCAAATAGAACTTGAAAGTTAAGCTTAGACATAAGGTAGGTAAAAAGTGGATTTCTTGCACTTAATTGTTAATGTGAACACGCAATTGAATGAGTCTCCTATTTACTTTGAAATTAAGTGCAGGAAGATGCAGTTGGATTAGTTGAAATTTAGCTAGGTATAACTCAACAAAGGGAGTTAGCCAACAATTCTAGGAATACTAGACATAGAAAACTAGAACGTAAAAGCATTATCCCTAATCAATTTAACCTTGACATGTAAACTTATATAAATTGAGGAAATTGAAGTAACCCCAGTCATACTTAGGAGTATCCTTTAACCACTGTCTATCTTCTTATGATCTCAATTGCTTAGAGTTCCATTTTTAGTTAATTCATTCTTAGTTAAGTTAAATTGCATTTCTTCTTTTGTATCAGGTCTTTGATTAAAAATCCAAAAACAAGTTTCATCTTTTACGTTCATTTGTGTGAATTGTGTGCATATTAGTTGAGGTAGTCACAATTGAATCAACTCTTAACACCAAACACTCCTTGTGGGATTCGACTCCATTTTCACTTACACAACTACGCCCGTATGCTTAAGGTAAAATGAGTATTTTTAGGTAATTTAATTTGGTCTTCTGGTTAAATTTGATATACCTAAAAAATCCA
Organism: Pinguicula moranensis; assembly: GCA_028565015.1. Classification (NCBI taxonomy): domain Eukaryota; kingdom Viridiplantae; phylum Streptophyta; class Magnoliopsida; order Lamiales; family Lentibulariaceae; genus Pinguicula; species Pinguicula moranensis. The sequence goes on from JAOWBN010241345.1 coordinate 5,113, forward strand.
TCAAGTTTTTGGCGTCATTTTCGGGGAGTGGCACGGTTGTTTTTAGTTACTAGAAAGTGTGATTTTAGTTTATTTTATTAGTTTTATTTTTTCAATTTTTTTAGGCACGTGGATGCACACACGATCTCAAGGGCCACCAAAATTTGGATTACTTGGAAGACATAGACGATTGCCAAGAGGTAAGGAATTACAAAGGGCAGTGACACAAAGTATCCTAGTGATTTTTGGCATTCCCTTATACATTCCTACAATGGAAGGTAACCGAATTGACAATCAGCAGCAGAATGATCTTAACAATCAACAACAGAATGGTCCAAACAACCAACAAGCAGGTAATAATGTACCTCGTGTACCTGCACCGGCTCCTTCACATAGGCCTAGAGTATTTGAGGACTTATTTGAGCCAAGGTTCAATCAGATGGAACAATTTGGAGTTGTGAATGATGAGAGCTCTCAAATCCCTCCGCCGCTAATCAACCTTATTCAAAATGGGGTCATTTTTTAGGGATATGAGCATGAGGACCCTAATGCTCACATAAAAACTTTCTTCACTCTTAGCAACGATTATAGATCACAAGGTGTGTCATAGAATACTGTACGAAAGATTCTCTTCCCATTTTCCTTGCGAGGACAAGCACAGTCTTGGTTCGACTCAATAATGGGTTTTAACTTGAAATCTTTTGAGGAAATCAGAAGAAAGTTTCTGCTCAAGTACTTCCCACCCTCAAAAGTGCGAAGCTTCGTATGGAAGTCTTGCAGTTCCAGTAATTTCAAGACAAAGCATTTTCAGAAACATGGCTAAGGTTTCAAGAGTTGTTGAAGAAGTGTCCTAACCATGGCCTAAAGAATGAAAGAGTTTTGGAAATATTCTTTAAGGGATTAATCATGGAAGCCATGGCAATGGTGAATGCATGTGCTGAATGAACTTTGAAACATAAATCCATGGATGAAGTTCGAGATCTATTCACTAAGTTGGCTGATAACCAATACTCGTGGCCTCATGAGAGAAGATTGTCACCCAAAAAAACAGCCATGGGAGTAGGAGCTATTGATGTATATCGCCTCACCAATCTTGAGGCACAGATCGAGAAAGTGGCCAGGGGTTTCTACAACTTTCAGCTCAATGTAGGTGGTAAAGAAGTTCTGAGCTGTAGAGTTTGCCAAGGGGATCATCATACTGATCAGTGTCATATAATCAAGGAATCAATCAATTACATCAATGATCAACGTCCCAATTTTAACCATGGTCCATACTTCAAAAAAAACTGGAGATCCTCGGTAGGAGGATGGAGAGATGAAAATCAAGGCAATTATCCTTAGGGAGGATCATAAAACCAATGGAGGCCAAACACCAATTTTACACCCGGTTTTGGAGAGACGGGGCAAGAAGAGAACATGATGAAGTACATGAGAAAGGTGGATGCCACCTTGAGCAGATTTGAGGAGAGGGACAAGGATTATCAGCAAATGTTTGGTCACATTGATGCAAACATGAGGAATTTGAAGATGCAAGTTGGGCAAATTGCCCAATAGATCCACCAAAGACAGCAAGGCTCACTCCTTAGTGATACCATTCTCAATCCAAAGGGAAACGATTGTAAGGCAGTAACTCTGAGAAGTGGGAAGCAAGTGGGTTCAGATGATCAAGAGAAAAATGCAGAAATCGAATACCCTGAAAAGGAAGATGATGACTTGGGTTTAGAGAAAGTTGAGAATGCACTCAAGCAAGGAGAGGTGAAGAAGGAAGAGACTGAGAAAGTACTTCTTCATGTAGTGTGTGAGTATGTTCCACCACCGCCTTTCCCTTCAAGAGGTCGTAAAAAGATCAGCAAGGAACAAGACTTCAAAGGATGCTTGGATATATTTCGCAAGATTAATGTCAATATTCCCTTAGTGGAATTGATTAGAAATATTCCAAAGTATTTCTAGTTCATCAAAGACCATGTAACCAATAAAATAAAGAAAACATTCAGGAAGAGAGGATTGTAGCACTTAGTATGAACTGCAGCTACCTTATTCAAGGCAGTATTCCAGTCAAGGTGAGGGATCCAGGGAGTTGCACCATTCCGTGTGAAATTGAGAGGCGACACTTTCCTAGAGCATTGTTAGATCAAGGATCCTGGATTAGTCTGATGCCACTCACTACCGCCAAGTCTTTAGGGTTGGGAAAGAAGTTAGAGCCAATCAACATTATCCTACAACTGGCGGATCATTCGGTTGTCAAGCCTACTGGGATTATTGAAGATGTGTTAGTAAAAGTAAGCAAATTTGTTCTCCCAGTGGATTTTATTGTTCATGACATGGAAGAAAATGCAGAAATTCCCATTCTATTTGGGAGATAATTTTTTGCCACTGGAGATGTCCACCTTGGGGTCAAGAACAATGCAGTTACTTTTAAGGTAAATGATAAGGAATGGACTTTCAATGTTGTCAAGGCAATGAGACACACCATAGAAGTAAAGTCTTGTTTTGCTTTGGATGCCTTAGACAAATGTATCGTGGAAGAATCTGACTATAATTCCTCCATTGAAGATGATGAAAGTTTTGATCAATTTGATTCATCAATTTCCCAAGAAGTTGATAATATGGTTGAAGGTTGTCACTTGGACGAGTCTATTATGGGAATTACCAATGGAGTTGTGCAGACTATTGATAGGAGTCCATCGGTCGAGCATATCAAAAATGGAAACTTGAGACCCTCCATCATCGTTCCACCTGAGTTAGAGTTAAAACCACTACATGCAAATCTGAAGTATGCCTTTCTGGGAGCTAACAAGACTTTACCTGTGGTTATCTCATCTTCACTTGAGCTTTGAGTAAGAGGAGAGACTCTTAGATTTGCTGAGGAAGCACAAGTTGGACATTGGATGGACAATTGCCGACATCAAAGGCATATGTCCAGCAGTCTGCATGCACAAAATCTTGTTAGAAGAGAATGCGAAACCAGTAGCTGAAAGATAGTGAATGGGTGAGTCCATTGCATTGCGTACCAAACAAAGGAGGAGTTACAGTGATGAAGAATGACTTACAAGAGCTAGTGGCTACCCGAATGGTTAATTATTGGAGAGTATGCATGGATTACAAAAAATTAAACCAAGGGGGCACTGTCAAAGGGCATTCATGGGGGTCAAATAAACCAAGGGACATGAAGGTTGAAGGCCTTAGTCTTACCTAGGTCCAAGACAAATGTAATTGAAAGGGTTTCATGCTCCAAGATACAACAATGGCAAAAAATCATGGAGCTTCTGGTGAATAAAGAGGATAAAAAATTGTGTCTCATGGGAGACTTCAATGCAATACTTAAACAGGAGGAGAGGAGAGGCACAGTTCATTGCCCTAATATTGAAGAACTTGAGGCATTCAATGACTTAGTCAAAGATCTACATTTGATAGACCTCAAAATGGAAGGAAGAAAATTCACCTGGTATATCAAATCTTTGAAGGCCATGAGCAGGTTGGATAAATTCCTGGTTAATGATAGATGGTTGGGCAATAACATCAACTGGATTTAAACAGGTTTGAAGAAGGATGATTCTGACCATTGTCCCGTCAGTTTATGCTGTAAGATGCAGAATTGGGGTCCAAAGCCTCTCAGGGTACTTGACTGTTGGATTGAAGACAAAACATTTACAGAAATGATCAAAAGGATCTGGACCTCCATTAATCCACCGGTCTATGCAAGCTTCAGAATCAAAACCAAGTTACAAGCTATTAAAGCTGGTATAAAACAGTTGAATATTGTTGCACCAAGGAATTTAGCTGATTAGAGAAGAATGATTTTAGAGCATATTGTAGTCTTAGGAAACCAGGCCAAAACTACCAGCCTATCTGCTAGCCAAGAATCAGATCTGAATAAGCTGAATGAGGATCTTCTCAAAGTAACTAACACAATGGACAGTCTCACCTTTCAGAAAGCAAGAATAAATTGAATTCAGCAAGGAGACTCAAACACTGCTTATTTCCACAGGATTCTAACAACAATAGGAGGAAGAATTATATTAATGGAATATGGGATGGAGACACATGGTTAGAGGAACCTTATCTGGTGAAACAGTGTTTTGAATATCATTTCCAAGCCTTGTACACTGAAGTTTTATGGTAGAGACCAAGGATAACCAATGTGACATTCACAACCCTCAGCTATATGGCCAAAAGAGGTTATGAGGTTATGGAGCATATGGGATTTCCTAGATGCTGGTTGAGATGGATCAAAGCAATACTTGAATCTGCTTCAACATCAATTATGATCAATGGAAGTCCTACTTGTGAATTCTATCCTAAACGTGGTCTGAGACAAGGAAACCCCTTGTCTACTTTGCTGTTTCTAATTGCTGCTGAAGGTCTCACCAAGATGATTCAAAAAGCTATAGATTCTCATCTTCTCACAGGGTGGACAGTTGGCAGAGACAAAGTCCATCTTACTCATCTGCAATTTGCAGATGATACTCTGATATTTGGGCATACTGAGTGGAGAAACATCTTAATTATAAAAGTTGTGCTCAGAATTTTGAGCTATCCTCTAGCCTACACATCAACTTCTCTAAGAGCAAATTGATTGGACTCAATATTCAGTCATCTTTGCTGGAGGACATGGTTGCGTACCTAGGTTGTCAAACCGTCTCCTTACCATTCTCATGTATTGGTATTCCTTTAGGAGCAAATTAGAAGAAACAAGTAACATGGAATCCAATTTTCAGCAAGTTCAATAGATGGTTGAACAACTGGGAGTAGGATTATATTTCAGGAGTTGGGAAACTTATTTTGATGAATTCAGTTCTGGCCTCATTACCTACTCACCTCTTTGGATTTTTCAAAGCCCCCAAGTGGGTTACCAGGAAACTGGAGCAAATGCAGAGAAACTTCTTATGGGGCTCCACTAAAGATTATAAAAAAAATGAGTTGGATTTCTTGGAAGAAGGTTACTATGCCACTAGAAACAGGAGGCTTGGGAGTCAAAAATCTTAGCCATTTCAATGATGCCTTGTTAGGTAAATGGTGTCTCAGATTACTCTTCGGAGAAAAGAGTATGGTCTTTGATATTATTTGCTCAAAATATAGCCACAGAGACAGTCCACAGATAGGTGAATTTAGAGCTCTAAGACCAAATGAGGACATAGTAGTAAGATCTAGACGAAGAGGTCTGAATTATGAATGTCATTGGTGGAAGTCTATTCAAGAGGTTGCCAAATCACCATGGTTTTCACAATCCATTAATCTCAACCTGGGGGAAGGAACTGCCATCAGATTCTGGCAGGAAAACTGGGCTGGAACAGCTTCCTTTGCTGAAAAATTCCCAAGGTTATATAGAATAGCTGACAATCAATCTTGTAATATTGCTTATATGGGTTACTGGGATGATATTTCATGGCATTGGCAATTGGGCTGGAGGAGGTCATTAAGGGAATTTGAAAATTTTGAACTAACAGAATTATTGGTCCATCTTCAAGGGAGAGAACCAGACAAGTTTTGTGTTGACCAAAATGTCTTTGCAAGGAGCAATGATGGCTGCTACTCGGTAAAGGAAGCTTACAACAAAATTATACACAACATGGGTAGTAGCTTGCACCTGGTGTAGCAGATACATTAGGTAAGATCTGGAATGGCATTGCTCCAAAAAAATTCCATCTTTGCTTGGAAACTGATGCAAGGGTGCCTTCCAGTTAAACTAATACTTCAACAAAGACACATTTTTCCTATTGATTAGGAAATCTGCTATTCTTTATGTAAATCTGATCCTGAATCTATCTCTCATTTATTCCATAACTGTTGTATTAGTTTGCAGGTATGGACACAGGTATGTAGATGGCTGAAGGTTATGAGTTCCACCCCAACGCACCAACAAATTCCTAGCCTTGATGACTTCACGAATATTAAACCACCAGGTGTTAACATGGACATCTGGAAATCCTTTTGGCTGGCCACGATGTGGACCCTGTGGAAAACTCGGAATGCAGCTCATTTCCAAGCCCACCTTTCCTCTACTGCAGAAATCACACAAAAGATTCAAAGAGCAGTCTGGTTATGGACAAAGGCAAAACACTATGGCAGATTTCATTAACCTATGTCTCATTGGTTACACAATCCTATATCATGTTTTTCATCACTATAATACATTTCTGAAAATGAGGATTAATACTCAGCATTTGATCTCCTGCACTGTATGAATATGAAGGATTTATGTGTAGTATCAAGTTGATTCTTGTGTTATATATCACTCTTTACTCTTGTTGAGCTTAGGTGATCCAGAGAGATTCAAAGACGAGGAATAGATTGTTGTGTTCTAAGCAACATGGACAGGAGATCTTCTGGTTCAGGGAGGGAGATGTTAGAAAATTGGGACAAGATTTCACAAAACTTGCAAATTTCGAAATCGAAATCAAGACCCAAAACTGTGTAATTCGTGTTCTAGGAAGTTAGGGATAGCTACACTTACCTCCAGTGTCGCCGAATCCGTCGAGGTCGCCGGACAAACGTGAATCCCGTGCGGAAAAACGGGATCCCGAAGGCTCCAATAGAGGAAACCCTCTACCATGTGCACTCCCTGGTGAAGGGAAGGAGCTGCTAGGCTCGATTCCGGCGAACGAACGGCGAGAAATTGAAGTGTCGGTCGAGTTTCTCCTCTCTTCGTCGAACACGGATCTTGTCTCTGGTTTTTGGAAGTAATGAAGAAGACTCAATCATTCAACTCAACCGACACATGAGATTATATCTCATTCAAATGGGCCAAAGTTGCCATTTAATTCACTTGGGCCTCAAATACCCATTTCCAATTATATGGGCTCAAAACTAAACCCAATTAGATTTAATTAAAACTCAATTGGGCTCCAAGCTCAATTGGGTTTTAATTATTTCTGGGCTCGAATTTAATTCGGGCCCAACTGCAAATTAATATCCTGAATTTAATCTCATTAAATTCAATTAAATGCAATTGAATTGGGCGGTCT
>JAOWBN010241356.1:0-12056 GCA_028565015.1 Pinguicula moranensis
AATATGCCAGGGACATTCTTACTCGTGCTCAACTCCTTCACATCAGCCATGTTAGTGCTCCGATGTTTATCTCACAGTCTCTCTCCACTGATGGTGAATCACTCTCTGATCCAACCTTGTATCGCTCTCTTGTTGGAGCATTGCAATATCTTACTATTACTCGCCCGGATCTCACTTATGCAGTAAAATTTGTCAGCCAATATATGCATGCCCCTACTGATCTTCATCTTCAGGCTATCAGAAGAATTCTACGCTATGTCAAGGGCACACTTTCCATGGGCTTGCGGTTCTCTGCTTCTTCACCGATTGATTTCATCATTGCTTATTCTGATGCTGATTGGGCCGGGTGTCCAGATACTCGCCATTCCACCTCAGGCTTTGCCATCTTTCTCGGCGACAATCTTATCTCTTGGAGTGCCAAGAAATAGCCGACTGTGTCTCGATCCAGATGTGAATCAGAGTATCGTGCTCTCGTTCATGCCGCTGCTGAGGTTTTATGGCTTCGCCATTTGCTTTATGATCTCAAAATTCCATTACCACGGTCTCCTCGGCTCCTTTGTGACAATATTAGTGCTGTCTTCTTAAGTGCAAATCCCATTTCCCATAAACGGGCCAAACATGTTGAGCTTGACTATCATTTTACTCGTGAGAAGGTTCTTGCAGGTCACATCCGTACTCAGTTTATTCCCTCTCACCTTCAGGTTGCAGATATCTTCACCAAAAGCTTATCTCGAGAACTCTTTACATTTTTTCGATCCAAGCTTCACGTGGTCTTCGATCCCACGCTCAGCTTGCGGGGGGTGTTAGCCATAACTGCACCAATACAGATGACATTAATGGGGCTACAACACATAATGATGAAGTACAAGGCTCAAGAAAAAAAACTGCACCAATAAAGATGACATTAATGGGGCTACAGTACATAATGATGAAGTACAAGGCTCGATGAAGAAAAAATGCTGCATTGATACGACTCCAAGATGATTCTAGCAGCTTATACACCTAGAGAAAGTAAAAAGCAATCAATATGTATCTCAATATAAACACATGGATTGTACTGAAAATGGTAAGGCAAGATTCAATAAAGAAAACCTAGCATGTTCTTCAACCAGCTTGATAATCTTGCTCATCACTGCAAACTTACACTACTGCAAACAACTCAAACAACAAATAAATCTCCTGCACATGAAAGTTCTCAGTTGCATTGTTTTCATCTTCTTTGATGTTTTTTGAACTTGTGTTATATGTGTTTCACATGAAGTATTCATTAAATCAATGGCCAATCAAAGTATTGACATTTAAACATCACAATATATATGCCAATACACAGATCTATTTATGCTAGCATGATTACCCATCATAAACCATAAAAGGACTAAAGATCAGCCATGATACCCGACTCCATTAGTGACTCTTCAATTGCGATCACCTTAATAATTGGAAGAGGCCTTTCAAGACTACAAGATTGCCCTTACAAGATCATCTTCCCAATTGGTTGTCGATCTCACCTCTCTTAGATGGGAAGTATAGAGCAGGCAACAAAATTCTCCAGAATTGGCTAAGAAGAGCTGTAGGGTTCTCGTGAGATTTCTATGTTGTTATCTTGTGTCGGTAGGATCGTGTAGCTCGATTTCTAATGTCCCAAAAACTTTCAAATTCGGACCAACCTTGAAATCAAAGCTAAAAACATGTAATTCGTGTTCTAGATGCAAGTGAGATGGTCGTACTTACCTCTTTGGCCGGAAATCGGAAGATCCCACCGGTGATTTGTCGAACCCGAAACAAAACTCGGACAAAAACTGTGTGATGTGTTTCATGGTAGTTTCTAATAGAGGAAACCTCTACCCGGAGCACTCTCTATCTAGTGAAGGGGCTGCTAGACCCTGGTTCCCGGCGAAAACACGGTGGTAAGACGGATTTCTCAAATCCCGACGTTCGATCGTGAATTCTCGCGAAGGAGATGAGCGGAAGTCGCGTAAAGAGATCATCTCTCTTATTTTTATCCGACCGAATAGGATATATGTATATCCTTTGGATTTGGGCTTTTTGGCCCAAATTCAATTAAAGGAGAATTATAGTTTGGGCTCGAATTTAATTCGGGCCCAATTGCAAAATAACTACTTGGATTTAATCTCATTAAATCCAATGAAATTGCAATTGAATTAGGTGATCTCATCATAACCCAATTAATTCTCGTCCGTGAAAATCGCCAATTATGTCTCACATAATTAATTATTTAATTCTTCAGTTCACCAGATAGAGCGACCTGATAGGATTAATATCTAAATCAGTACTGTCATAAGCGGCATCTAGCAATGTATTATGATCCGATTTAATATAGATACATCGTGATCCTATAAATTCTATTTAGTATTAATTCTTTCGTAATTTAATATCCAATCATTAATGTCAAGCGTATGAATGTGTCATCCTTGACCATTAATCACTTTCCTGATATATCAGTATATAATTGTTAAAATGTGACTATCTCATAATCACAAATTGCATGCGTAACAATTATTACTGCATCAAGAAGCCCAGGGATATTAATAATCTCACCCAAATATGAGATGGACAAAAGTATCATCTTGATATTCCATACCTTCCAGCATGAATCGTGCATATTCGGAAAACTTACCTTTATAACCCCTCGGTCAATAGAGGTGTTTGATAACCCTACGTAATACACATTCATCACCAAAAATCATGGATATCTCAGATAACTGAATTAATATTATATGATTTTGTTGATGACACAAATACAATCCATCCATCAAGTCAATATATATATATATATATATATATATATATATTGACTATTAAGACTATGGACTAATTTAGAGTTTGATAAAATTATAGAGTTTCACAATTTGAGTCATCAACCCAAATGATCCATTATATATATATATATATATATATATACATATAAATATACAAAACTCAAGGAACAAAATGATTTTTATGATTCAGTATACATCAAACTAAAAAGAGCACAATGCTCTAGGTCACCAACTAACAAGTTTATTGTGGGGAAAAGATATTAGTCCGAGTTTCAACTATTTAAATGAACCCATGGTTGTTATAGTACCGTTTTGAGCATCGAATTGGATAGTCACTTTGTAATGATTTGTGGACAATGTTATGACAATTCTCTTACGATTATATTTCTGAATATTTAAGATACTTAGTTTGGCTTGGGTACACTGTGATCAACTAAAAGTTTATTGACATAATGACATTTAAAAACTGAGAAAGTTGGGGTCGTTATAATAAATTTCTTTTTCAATAAACCCCATTTGGTCAGAAGATAGTTATCCTTAAAGATTTGAAGATTGCACACAAGGTTTTGGAGTTTGGGATCAACCTCTCCACTATTTTGTCAGTAGTTTTTGCACACAAGCCAAATTCATTGGTAAAATAGAGTAGTTACAAAGAAACGAAAAGAAAAGAAGAATAACAAAAGTACTTAAATATTTTTTAAGTACTTGTTTGGCTCTATAGGGAAGAAACTCTGAATTTGTTGCTTTTTTCATGGGTTATGTAATAAACTTATTTATTGCTTTGAACTTGAATTTGAGCGGCCAAATCTCTTATACGGGATTGTAGTTGACTTTCTTCAAGGTAATTTTGATGGATGTTTTGAGATTGTATTCTAATTATTGGTATTGGATTTATTTGTCTTCAACTATATATATAATTGATTGGTCATTCATATAAGCAAACAATATAGAGAATTGGGGGAACGACTGATCATAACTTGATCCCTAATTAGCTAAAAAACTCGTTAGTTAAGTTAGTTACGACTGGCTTGGGTAGGAAACATGAGAATGGTTGATCATAACCTAGCTCCTGTTAGCTTTAGGTTGTTAATTTTGTCACCATTTTTTGGGTTGATTCAAAAGAACAACTGATCATTACTCGGCTTCTGATTAGCTCTAGGTGTTCAAATTAGTTTGATGTGAATGTACGTTCACAACCGCGTTGTTGATCCTTTGAAGGATATAAGAGGTCCAATTACTCGCGTAAGGACCAAGAAGATAAAGGAAGCACTAATCGTTGCTGGAAGGCGTGAGCAAGCCAAAATAGAAGCTTGCATGCCTTGAGTCAATGTGCCACAATTTGTGGAAGCCGAATCGAGCATGTTGAATGCCGTTGTGGCCTTACTAAAGCTGGGAATTAAAATTCTTGATTTTCCAAATTATTTATTTTTATTAAATTAGTCTATTAATTAGTGAAATTCTCAAACATGTTAGCGAGAACTTGGACTTAATTATATTAGGAAATTGTCTATTTTTATTATTAATTAAAATAGGTAGGAATCCTACAAAGCCTATGGGTTAGAATCCTAGGCCCATTAATTTTGTAGCTAATTTAAAGGCAAAATTCGGTATTCTCAAGACACAATTGGCATTTGTTTATGATACGAACTAGAGAGGGATCTCTTTGTTTGATTAAATTCTTAATCTGAAGAGAACTAAGTTGTATGCATCTTAGGATTCATGTACAGGTTAACTTTATGATTTTTGTGTTGATCATAGAGTAGATCATCTGGTAGACGTTCGATTAAGCCTCTGGTTTACATTTGTTGCTAGCGCAATAGTTGGTTAGGGGTTGATATTCCATGTTTAATTGGATTTTTACGGCATAACACATTTCTTCCATCTTCGTTCTTCCCATCAGTTATTCTGAATTTTATCCGATTTATTTTGGTCAGTTGTTATCTTTGGTGCACTCGTGTATTTCGTTGTTGCAAAGAATAAGTACTCAATTTCACGTTTAAGGAATTTTGGAGGTTACGTTTGGAGAAGTGAGCTCTTATTAACTCTATTTTCTATTTTCTTGTTTTGTTTTATTGTTTATGGTGCAGACCAGGTCAATGGCCAAGACTGATGCAATTATTGCAAAAGATGATAGAAGCTCGACTTCCACCTTGCTGGATGACCGTCTAGTCGCCATGGAGGAGAGGTCTAGCCATTTGGAGGTTCACCTGAGACTTTGATTTACAATATGGCGGAACTGCGAACTGGAAATCCCGTGCAAGGGGCTGCAAATTCGAAACAAACCGAGGAAGGTGTTGACCCCCCATTCCTTAATACCATAGGCACAGACCCCCTAGAAACAGAGTCATGGAGTTTGATGATGATGACCATGCTGATGTTAGTGGTCAGTTCGAGAATCGAGATTCGTTGAGAAACATCAAGCAGACCATTCCGATGTACCGAAGCAAGTATGTCCCTGAAGCTTTCTTGAAGTGGTAGGAACAAATGGAGCACATCTTTAAGCTCTATAACTTTTCAGAAAGTGTTAAGGTGAAGTTGGTTATTTCTAAGTTTAAAGGTATGCATATACTCGGTGGAGAAATTTGGCGCATGTTAGGGCTCGAGATCTGGAGCTACCGATTGATACTTGGGATGCTCTTATGATTCAGATGAAGAAAGCTTATATTTCTAGTTCCTATGTTCATCAATTGAGAGGGTAGCTACAAAATATATGCCAAGGTAATTGTTCAGTTGTCGGATATTATCACGAAATGCTATCATTCAAATTGAAGGCACGAGTAGAAGAAGATGTTGAGTCACTGAGGCTAGATTCATCTATGGCTTCAATCAAAATATTTGTCACCAAGTGGATAGGTACGTCCCTCGCTGTCATGGTATTAAGGAGTTACTCGATGGGTTACCACCCTACGTGGCATTGAACATCATATGAATTTGTCTTAGTTTCAATCATTCCTGATCGGCTGAGTTCTGAGTTACAAAGCCAACCATTTAGAGACCCAAAAACTTCAAAAGCAAGTCAAGGAACTCTTGCCAACGAAAAGATTCGAGAATTTCTTTATCCTTGTGTTGTTCATGTGATTCTTGTACCTAAGAAGGATGATAAATGGCGTATGTGTACAGACTATTGGGGTGTGAATAAAATTACCATCAAGAATTGACATCCTATTCCTAGTTTGGATGACATGCTTGAGGACTTATGTGACTTTGTGGTCTTTTCTAAAATTGATATTTCTAGTGGATATCATCGGATCCGAATGAAAGAAGGAGATGAATGGAAAGTTACTTTTATGACTGAATTTGGTTTATATGAGTAGCTTGTGATGCCTGTTGGATTGACAAATGCACCCTCTACTTTCATGTGATTAATTAATCATGTTCTTAGATAGTTTATAGGAAAGTATGTGGTAGAGTACTTTGACATCATACTCATATATAGCCAAAACATAGATGAACATACTACACATCTGTCTTGTATTTTTTTAGCTTTGCGTGAAAATAAATTGTATGCGAAGATGCCAAAGTATACCTTTTGTTTTTGTGAAGTTATCTTTCTCGGATTTATTGTGAGCAAGGATGGAATTAAGTTAGATGAGTCCAAGGTGAATACCATACATGACTGGCCAACACCGAAAATTGTGAGTGATACTCGGTCCTTTTATGGGTTAGCAAGTTTTTATCATAGGTTTGTGAAAGCTTTTCTACAAAGGTCGCACCCTTGAATCCTTTGTAAGGAAAATTATTTGTTTTTAATGAGGTAAGGCTCAAGAAAATGATTTTAACATTCTGAAAAATTATCTCACAAATGCATATATGGTTGCTTTAACAAATTTTGATCTCACTTTTGAGCTAGAATGTGACACCTCAGGCATAGGGATAGATGCCATGCTTATGCAAGGTGGTAGGTTTATTACTTTCTTTTTTGAAAAATTGAATGGTGACACCTCAGGCATAGGGATAGATGCCATGCTTAACAAAAAGTTTTTTTTGTTAAGCCAAAACTCATTGATAATAAAAGTATATACAACTTTCTTACAAGGGGTAAGAAAATGTAGATGAAGTGCAGAAAAAAATAAAAGAAAAGAAAAAACAAAACAAAACAAAACCCAAAGATATATGAAAATCGAAAACGTGGTGCATAGTTCCATCACAGAGTAGTGAAAAAGAGAACAAAAGAGGTGAGGAAAAGTGATCACTTTTCTCCAAGTTATGCAGACTGCCATATAATGACTACATGAGTCATTACCTTGCTAAAAATTCAGCTCTTCTTGTACATTTTATAGCGTCAAAGTCAAAAGATGGCTGCAATATTCCATTAAGCAAAGACTTAGGAAGTATAGCAGCAGTGATCTGCTGACCTTCAACAATGCAGGCTGCCAAGTGGCTACAGGAATCTTTACTGTAGCAGTTAGCAAAGCTCAGCCTGTTCACCTTATAGTATTATAGTCCCGTGATTTTTGTCACATCTCTTGCTCCCTTCCTACATTTTAAACCTCACAGGCCCTGCTGGAATCACACAATCTCATGTTGCTTTCCCATTACTCAAGGCCCCCTTTATTACCTACTATCCCCTACCTCACCCGAGACACAAGAGAAAGAACTCAAAGCCAAGCATGCTGCATTGTTCACTCAACGGAATGCTCTGCAACTTGCCACTCATGATAAAAGTCCAAGAGTCTTTCTTGTGGGGAGCACCCTAATGGCTGGGGAGATAAGCTGGTAGGGAGGTACGGATCATCCACCTAACCTGTACTACCATGAAGTAAAAGGGGTAATTACATCAACATAAATAAGAGAGTGTGAAGGCAGGGGAATCAATTTGCTGTCTCAGATGGATCCACTTCGCTTGGAGGAATCTAGTGTCTTATTCTGCCCAGTACACAGGGGAGGGCAGCTCTTAACCAAGAGGGTTGATGTCTATAACCGTCTCAAAACTCAAGACATGATAAAGAGTTGTATGCCGTGATTAGGGTTTTGGAAAATTGACACATTATTTGAAGCCCAAGGAGTTTGTTATTCACACTGATCACGAGTCTCTGAAATACTTGTATTGGCAAAATAAATTGAATAAGAGGCATGCTAAGTAGAGTGCTTTTCTTTAATCTTTTTCTTATGTAAAAAATGCAAAAAGGGTAAAGATAAAAATTGTTTATGATGCATTGTCTCATAGAGCTTATGTGCTTACTATATATGATTCGAAACTTCTTGGGTATGAGTACATTAAGTACTTATATGAGAAGGATTTTGACTTTTCATCTTTCTTTTCAGCATGGGAACATAGAGCTTTCAATAATTATTTAAATAATGATTTTCTTTTTCAAGAAAATGGTTTATGTGTGCCTATGTGTTTCTTGCGTGAATTGCTAGTCCGTGAATCCCATAGTGGAGGTCTCAAGGTGTATTTTGGTCTTATGATATTCTATGTCAACACTTTTATTGGCCAAACACTAAGAGGAATGTCGAGAAGTATGTGATTTGCTTTTTTATTATAGACAAGCTAAGTCAAAGCCACATCCTCATGGTCTATACACGCCACTGCTCGTACCCTTGCATCCTTAGATTGATAGTTCTATGGATTTTGTGCTTAGTTTTCTTGCTTCTTCGTGTGGTCATAATAGCCTATTTGTTTTGGTTGATAGATTATCTAAAATGGCTCATTTCATTCAATGTAAGAAATCAAGTAATGCTAAGCATGTAGCCGGATTATTTTTTTCATGAAATTGTTCGTTTGCATGGAGTGCCCCGTACCATTATTAGTGATCGTAATATTAAATTCTTGAGTTAATTTTAGAAGACCTTGTGGAGTAAGTTAGGGACAAGACTTCTGTTTTCTACCATGGCTCATCCACAAAATGGTGGGCAAACTGAGTTAGTAAACTGCGCATTAGGTACGCTCCTTCGTGCACTAATTCAAAAAAAAAACAAGAAGAATTGGGAAGCCTGTGTGCCTACTGCTGAATTTACGTACAATCGTACAACTCTCACAACTACTAATTATTCCACTTTTGATATTGTGTACGGTTTTACCCCCTAACCCATTTGGATTTGTCTGTTTTGCCTAGTACTAAATATCTTCACCTAGATGGCGAGCAGAAGACCAAGTTTGTGCAAGATTTTCATCGCGAGGTTCACAAGAAATTCTCAAGAAAAACAAGCATAATTCCCCGAGTGGCTAACAAGCATCGCAAGGTTGTGGTGTTTGAAGCAGGAGTTTGGGTGTGGGTACACTTTCATAAGATTCATTATCCTAACCATCCTAGACCCAAGTTGGATCTGAGGGGTGACGATCCATTCCATGTTATGCAGAGTGTGATGATAACGCCTATGAGATTGACATGTCAGGTGAATATAATGTAAGTGCTATCTTCAATGTGGCTGATTTGAGTCATTTCAATATCCTAGACGAACGTGAGCACGTTGTTGATCCTTTGAAGGAGGTACAATGACTTGCGTAATGACCAAGAATATGAAAGAAACGTTGATCGTGTTGTTGGAAGGTGTGAGGAAGCAAGAGGAAGCCAAACTAGAAGCTTGCATCCCTTGGGTCAATGTGCTGCTATTTGTGGAGGCCGAATCGAGCATGTGGAATGCTGCACATGAGGGTCACGCTCCCCCTCCAGAAGCTAAAAATTAAAATTCTTGATTTTGCCCATTATTTCTTTTAATTAAATTAGTATATTAATTAGTGAAATTCTTGGATATGTAAGTGAGAATTTGGACTTAATTATATTAGGAAATTGTCGATTTTTATTAGTAATTAAAAAGGGTAGGAATCCTAAAATGCCTAGGGGTTAGAATCCTTGGCCCATTAATTTTGTAGCTTTTTAAAAGCAGAATTCAGTATTCTCATGACATAGTTGACATTTTATATTATACGAAATAAAGCGGGATCTCTTTATCTGATTAAATTCTCATTTTGAAAAGAATTAGGTTGTATGCATCTTAGGATTGTTGTAAAGATTGACTTTATGATTTTCGTGTTAATTATAGAGCAGACTCTCGGGTAGACATTCGATTAGGTCTCTGGTTTACATTCGTTTCTAATGTAATAGTTGGTTAGGGGTTAATATTCCATGTTTGATTGGGTTTCTACAACATAACATGTTTCTTCCATTTTTATTTTTCCCATCGAATTATTCTGAATTTTATATGCGTTATTTTGGTCAGTTATTATCTTTGGTACACTCATGTATTTCGTTGTTGCAAGAATAAGTTTCTAACTCCACGTTTGTATTCCGCTTACGAAAATTCACGTCATAGTTATTGTTGGCCTTGGGTTTGGTTTAGATGGTTCTTAAGTCCTGGATCCTAATTCTGACCTTGTAACAAGCGAATTGATCATAGGTGTGAGTTATTATTATAGGTGTTGAGTCTCCCACAATCAAACATAACTATACATCTTTAGGGGACGAACCAACTATCTACGAACTATGTTTTGGAATGTTTAAGATACCTAGAGATAATATGTCTTGTGAGTGAATGATGCTAGAGTCTCATGCTTGCTTAACCAAAGGCTTTTTCAAGTTATTCCAAGTTTAGTTTGTTATGTCTTAGTTGTAATTTAGAGTTAATTAGATAACCTATCCTAAGATTGATCTTTACTTGCTATTTGAACTTCTACGGATCTTCGAAAGATTGACCTATGAGTGAATTGACTAATGCTACACCGATTCATTCACTTGCGAGTGTAATTTGAGATACATAAACTCCACCATGGAAGTTTAATATGTTGTTGCTTCTGAAGCTGCCAGAGGCTGTATAGCTCCAGAAGTTCATGGTTGAGCCGGAAGTTGTTCCAAACTTAGACAAGGCTATAACACGCTACAGTTTCAATAGTGGGGTTGTTGTCAAAACTCCAAATAACCAATAAGCCACAAGAGGTCAAAACATATAGAGAGAACGTATAATTTCACCAGAGATATAGTACACCAAGGAGATGTCCCCATAGAAAAGATTGCATCCAGGAAAAATAACGTTGAGCCGTTTCACAAAGGCGCTGCCAATTGGAAAGTTTGAGAAATACTTAGACGTTTGTGACATGGGTCATTTGCTCTAGGCTTTAGGGCTAATGAGAGATTATTAAACTTAGTATCGGTATGAGCCATGTTTTGAACTATATAATGTTGAATATGTTTTGAATGAGATTTACATTTTTTGACATACATTAATAGAATTCCTTGATTGCAATATATGTAACTTAATAGTGCAACAAGAAGCACTAGAGGATTTGACTTTAATATTGCAGTCTAAAATGAATTTGTGATAAGATTTTTTAGAAAATCTAAGTCATAATCTTAGATGGCAAATTCAGATAATGGGTGTAGCGTCATGGACTTGTCCATTGCAAATGGAGCTGAAAGAGTCATAATTGACAATTCTTTTAACTTTGTGCTAATAATGTACTATAGCAAAATGATTCTATTAAATTCCATTACTTCTATTTAGTGAAGTCTCTGGAACTCAATATATTAAATGGCGCAATGCATATTGAGTGATAACGGAAACGACCTCTTTGTATAATTACAAGGGTAACACCGCGTATATTTGACCCCCCAAATCCCAACTTAGTTGAAAATATACTGAGTACGTTGTGTTGGTGTAGCGTCATGAACACTGCTCAAAATTTGCCAATATCTCTAACTACAAGACTCAAATTAGAAATAAAGTTCTTTAATAAATAAATTGTAAATTTTTTAACCAGCTTTTTAGCTTCAATAATGGCCTCAAATTACTATGAAGTGCAGTCAACCCAGACCCAGTACAAGATAAAGTTGCCCATTATTATATCCGGTGAACGATAATAAAATCCATCGTATATCTGTTGCTCCTCTAAACAAAGAGTCCAAAACAGTAAACGAAACCAATTCCCTTCTCAGCCGGGATTAACCAGGGGAGGTTTCTGCTTCTGCTATAGCCCACAACGCAGTAGCTCAGTTTCTTTATAAATCACAAGAGCGCCCCTTCAATATCGAATCTTGTGCACTGTTGAATCGTGAGAAGTTATTGTTTCCATCCGAAGAAGAAGATGAGGATTATGAAGTCCTTTGATTCAGCAAGGTGTTCGAGTTTAAGTTGCCACTTGGCTATCGAAGCTTATTCCAAGAGGTATTCTTCCAAGATTCCCTCTGATTTGGTGCTTTTCTTGGGTCTTGGATTCATAGACTGGTAACAGCATCTATCTTGTAAAGAAGGTAAACGAGATTTGAGGATGTTTTCTTTCGATTTTTAATTGGACAAAGAAAGAGAAAGACGATACAGATTCGCTTATCTTTTATTTAA
>JAOWBN010241367.1:0-12055 GCA_028565015.1 Pinguicula moranensis
CAAATAATTAGATTGATGCACAAAAATTCCATCTGTCAAGTGCTCAATTTGAAGACCTAAACACAATTTTATTTTTTTCAAGATCATTCATTTCAAATTCTTTCTTCAGACAACTACTGCCTTTGATAACTTTTCAGGAGTTCCAATAATATTTAAGTCATCTACATAGATAGCAATGATGACAAGTTCCGATCCAGATCTCTTTATAAAAACACATGAGTATATTGGATCATTTTTATAGCTTGGCTTTAATATGTATGTGTTCAAACAATTGTACCGCATACGTCCGAATTGTTTCATTCCATATAGGGATTAATTTAATTTAATCAAATAAATTTTTCAAAAATTTGAACTTTGTACTTCATGCACTTTAAACTCTTCATAGGTTTTCATATAAATATAATTTTCTAATGAACCATATAAATAGGTTGTCACCACATCCATCAGTCGCATCTCAAGTTTTTCATGAATTGTCAGATTTATCAAATAACGAAATGTGATTGCATCCATCACAGAAGATAAGTCTCTTCATAATCAATGTTTGGTCTTTGGGTAAAACATTGCACGACAAGTCGTACTTTATATCTCACGACTTCATTTTTTTCATTTCTTTTCTGCCCAAATACTCATATATTTCCGATTGATTTTATATCTTTTGGTATATGAACTACTGGTCCGAAAATTTCACGTTCCTCTAAAGAACTAAGCTCTGAAGTAATTGTTTTTTTTTTTTTTCATTTTGGCCAATCATGTCTGCGCCTACATTCCTCTATAAACGTAGGTTCAATATCCTCATTCTCTTCCATTATATCGCATATTATATTATAAACAAAATATTGTTGACATTTATTTCACTTCGATTCTATCCTTTTCACATTACAACATAATTTATGGAGATCTCTTCATTTTTAGGTATCTGAATTTTTTCATTTATATAGTTTGCCTCTTCTAGAGTATTACCGGTTTCTGCTGGAGATTTTATTTCCTCATCTGGAGTATTACGGATATCTGTTGGAGATTTTATTTTATCTTCTGGACCATTCTTTTTGTTTGCTCCTTTTCTTTTTCGAGGATTTTTATCTTTGGAACTGATTGGTCTTTCACGCTTCATGCGTGATTTAGAGTCATTTGCTGTAAAAATGTATCCTTATAGGACATTAAGCTTAATTGGAGTATTTGCAGCTGATATATGAGACTTAGTTACCATCTTCTGGTCGGCAATGCATCTCATAATTGATTTGCTAAAATTTACAAATGAATAATCTTTTGAACTTCAAGTTCATATTGTCGAGAATGAGCATCAAAATGTGATAATGAAAATTCATGTCACGATATTGTCTTTTTCCGTTGTTTATTTGTTTTCCCCTAATCTTGAAAAAATTGATTCATCAAAATGGCCATCAGCAAATCTTGCTGTAAATAAATCTCCAGTTGATGGTTCTAAATATTTAATTATCGAGGGAGATTCATATCCAACATATATTCTCATCATCTTTTGAGGACCCATCTTCGTGCATTGTGGAGGATCAGGGTGGACAAGGAAATTGGCAACATCTAAATGTGTCACATCAAATTTGTCATGGAGGAAATCATCTTGAACAAAATTTATTTTTACATTCTGCATTGAATTTTGGACAAAGTTTGTCTCCGCATTCTTCCCTTTAGCTTTTGAAGTTTGATAAAGTTCTACAAGGCGCTTTGGCGTACGACAAGTACGGGACCAATGATTGTTCATCCCTCATCAATGGCAAACATTTTCATCATTTTTCTCCCACTTCTAGTGATATTTGTATTATTGGGATTATTGCGGCGAGAGTAAGGATGATTTTCCCAATTTTCATGTCCACGAATAGGGCGGGGGCCTTGGTTAAATGTATTTGTATTCACTTTTGGGAATGAAACAGAATCATTGGAACGTGATTGATGATTTTTTATTAGCAACTCTAATGTGAATTTTTGCTCGCGGAATGTAATCGTGGAGTTGAGAACTTATTCTTGTATCAATATAAACACATGAATGACACAAAATTCAAAATTAAATAACAAAAAGGGATAGATTGTGCAACCCAATAAAAAGTTACACTAAATAGAATGATGGAAAAGAACGGAGTTGGAAGAAGCGTATTATGCCGTAGAAACCCAATCAAACATGGAACATCAACCCCTGGCCAACTACTATGCTAAAAATGAATATTAACCAGAGGTTCAATCAAACGCCTACCCGAGGATATGATAAATATGAGCATCATGGAATCAACCTTTACATGTAACCTAAGATGCATGCAACATAATTCTCTTTAGAATAGGAATTCAATAAACAAAAAGATCATTCTCAAAGCTCATAATGAAATTAGTGTAAAAAATCTATCTTGAAAAGGGGCCAAATCTGCATTTAGATATGATACAATTTTAATGGGCCTAGGATTCTAATCCCTAAACTTTAATTGATACCTATCTAATTTATCCTATTAAAATTGGACCTTACCTAAGTAAGAAGCCCATCCTAACTTAATTGCTAAAAAGTAGGAAATTACCTAATTACATTAAAATTTGAAATTCTCACAAATAATGGACTAATTTAATTAAAAACATAATAAGTCAAATGAACACCCATCTTGGCATCTTCTAGCAGGGGGCGTGGTCTCCCACACGTGCAACATCTCATATACTTGATCTGGTCTCCATAAATCGTTTGCAAACTTTCAGTTTGAGAATAGTATGTTACGATATTAATAAATCATCATCGGACCGTTAAAATTTGATCTCCTTTTGTAAGAATATCTATTGAGACGATTTCTATCACATAGGCAAAATTTTGGTTCAATCCAAATACGTTCAGACCTCCGATCGCCAATAAACTCGAGACTGCGTAGTACTGCGAATAACAGATCGTGAATGATAAAAAAACAGTCTGTTCTAAAATTCATATCTCACGATCGAACCGTTCAAATCCGATCTCCTTTGAACAAGAAGACGCCCAATGAGTCCTATGACTCCAATTAAATTCTCAGACCGATCCTACCATGTTTGGGCCTCAGATTGGAAAAAACCATCAAATTGTGCTTTGTTGTAATTCATATTGCAGGATCTAATTACTTTAAACCATGCAAGAATCCAAATTCGTCTCGGGCCCCCAACAATCACATCATCACCTCCCTCTTGGGAAGGATTTGCCATTAAATCCAAATCTTCATGCGAATTAAAATACTCTATATAAGCTGGTAACAAGATCAAAATTCCTATTGAAAATCGTATCAAACTTGTTATTTTGTTCAGCCACAAAATTAGTTTGTAGTACTTCTTAAAACCCTTTTCATGGTATTACTGTTGCAGGAGCATATTAGTGGCATGAAAAATAGAGAATATTTTCTTTAGCATGTCCTCATCGGTAATCTTTTCACCACGTAACTTCAGTTGAGAACTAATTTTAAACATGGCAGAATTGTATTCTCTTACTGATTTACAATCTTGTAAGCGTAAATGCAACCAATCATAATGAGCTTTTGGAAGTATCACCATTTTTTGGTAATCATACCTATCTTTGAGGTTTTTCCAAAGATCTGCATGATCTTTTATAGTAAGGTATTCTGCTTTGACTCCCTCATCAATATGGTGATGAATAAATATCATGGATTTCGCCTTCTCTTGTTGAGATATTTTATTTGCATCTTTTATGGTGTTTCAAGACCCTTAGCATCTAGATAGATTTATGTTTCAAGAATCTATGACAAGTAATTTTTCCCGTTGATATCAACAGCTACAAACTCAAGTTTAGAAAGATTAGACATTATAACAATAATTAATTAATTTTACCTCACCAAGAATGCTGGTAGCCCAGTAGTAGAGTTGTGCTGATAATGTGCTGTGAATTATTTTAACAAGTGTAAACAAATACAAATTAAAGCAATTGAAATGAGCCTAGAATTTGTAATGAGCGTATGCTTCTCTTATTCTCTTGTATATTTTCAACCAACATATGTATATATTTATATATGCGGAAGGAATGGTTGACACATTCATTACATTCACTTCCTTCTCACGTCGCATGCCTCATTTTTTCAATTTTGACATTATTCAACACTATTCAATTTGGCATTCAACACTATTTGAAACAAATGTTCTATTTGCATCCGTTGTCAAAGTCATCGTTGCATTCATTCCATAACAGCCTGAAAGTTTTTGTTTTTTTTTATGCGTGGGGTGGGATGGGGTGGGGATTGCAAAAGTTTTGTTAGACTTCACAAAAAAAAAAGGATTTGTTGGTGGAAGGGCCCAAGCATAATCCAGGCCCACCCAACCTTAGGTTCACCCTTACAAGGGAGGGTCAATTATCAATAAGGTAGCGCCTCTACGAATTTGCAGTCATACAAGCGGGGAGTGAGGGTGGCAGACCGCCCTCGCTCGCTCCTAGCTCCGTCGCTGAATCCTCCACAATCACTTTCCGAGCAAGGTGTGGTGGTAACTTTACAATATAAACACAACCCTGTAGATAGATAGGAAATATATAGGAAGGCTCCAAATGGGGGGAAATAATTTTCCACCCATGTAACCTTTCTGCAAGCAGTTTTTCTTTAAAAAAATCAATATCGAGGGTCAGAGTGGGGGTGGGATGCTTTAGTATCCGCCCCTCAATAGTGCTTTTAGGTAGTGAGGCTAGGTGCAGTAGATTCAGGGCTTGTTTTGTACCCCTGCTGATTTTCTCCTTTTGCTTCTCCTTTTAATTCTGCTTCTCTTTTTAATTTTGTATCGTTTGAGTGTTTGATAAAACTATGAAAAAATTGAAATGTCATAGAAATAGTGTTTGCAATCAAATTTTGTAAATTGCTTAAATAGTGTTTGTAGTTAAATTTGGTAAGATAACTTTAATTTATTTATGAAATTGCCATTAAAAGTAGAAGTAGAAAAAAAAAGTAGTTTCTTACCTACTTCTGAAAAAAGGAGTTTTGACTGGAAAAAAAAGAGAAGGAGAAGGAGAAGTGGAGTTTTAAAACATTATTTTTGAAATAATCTGAAGAAAAAAAAGAGAGAAGGAGAAAAATAATATGAAAAAAAAGTGGTACAAAACAGGTCCTCAATGTTTTCATTTTCTAATGGCCAATTCCTCTGTTATGTTTATATTCTTGACAAGTGACATTTCAAAGATGAGATAAGGCACTTTTGACAATTCTTTTAGTATTGTGTTAATAATGGAGCTGAAAGAGTAATTATTGACAATTCTTTTAGCTTTGTGCTAATAATGGACTAGATCAAAATGGCTTTATTAAATTCCAGTGTTTCAATTAATGAAGTTGTTGGAATCTATACATTAAATGATGCAATGCATCTTGGGTCGCGACGGAAACAGGCTCTTTATATAATTACAAGGGTAAGGCTGCGTACATCTGACCCCTCAAATGCCAACTTAATTGGGAATATATTGGTTAGATTGTGGTTGTGGAGATAGGCACTTTTGATCAACAACGTTCCCTAGAAAACTCAAAGAAATGCTGAACAGCATTGTGCAATGTTGTGCTAGATATATTCATGTTATTTATGCAAGTGATGACAACAGAGAGATACACATACAGTAAACACAAGTTTGGCAATTTGCAATCAGCTCAACCAGACGACCAAATAGATATCCACATGGAAAAGGAACCACAAATGCTTAACTTCAGTTTATCTTACAGCTTCAAAGGGCCAAGGCTTCTCATTGAACTGTGAAGACTTGCTGAGCCCAGTTTCCTCATCGAACTGTTGACAGTCCTAGGTGGCTCTGGAACATGATGCAATTCTGAGTACATATCCACGAAGAACTTGTCGACGATTTCTTGGTAAGCTGGACAAGTAAGGCGAGAGTAGTAATGGAGAGCTTCCTCTACATCCAGCACATGATCCATATCTTTCACATCCATCATCTCTAACTCTTTCATCTTCCTTGCCAAAGCATCAGCAGCCAACACATCCGACTCTGCCCTTTTGCTGCCAAAGCACTTTCTTGATTTCTTTTCTTCCTTTAACCCCTCCAATCCGCTGCAAGCCGCGACATTCCTTGTGCACACACTGCTTGCATCTTCTCTCAGTTGGTCTCTTGGAAGTAGATGGCTCTCTTCCTTCTTGACAAACTCCATAGAATTAGACTCCCATTTATCGGAAAACGTTGAATACAGCTCGTCCATCTCCTGAATCTTGCTGCTTCCCAGAAAGAAAGAAGACCTGGGCAGCTTGTGGTAACCCCTCTGGACTGAAGACTTGAGATTTCTGAAAGCTTTGTGGAGCAAACTCTGGGTCCTGCAAAGTGTTTCCTTGATGAGCGTTTGTGGTTTCACCTCTGGTTTGCTGCTCATCTTTATTTCCCTATCTGCTGTGACAGAAAGCTCCAAATCTTTTCCGGGGCTTGTTTGGCTCAGAAGCTGCAAACTTTAGAGCTAGAATACAAGACACATGAGAAAGATAAAGACAAGAATTTCTTTGAGACTTGCTTTTTTGTTACCCTGAGACAAATGGCAATGAAGAATGTGACACATTTCTAAGTTTTGCCTTCTCTGCTCTTGCAGTGACTATAGGGATCAGTTAAGATTAAGATTTATGGGGGCCTTCATTTAATATATGCGCACCAACCTCCACGAACCTCTAACCTAAGAAACCTTTATGAAAGTGGAGGGAAACACAGATTAATAATTCTTGTCGACTCCTGTGCTTTATGAAAGTGTTGCTCTTTTAATAATAGTAAAAATTAGTGCTTGTTTAGGACATTATTATCACCAAGCCATTAGCATCAATAGTATTGTACCTATTTTGAGCACAATAAAATGTTCAGGTTAATAATTGTCAGCTATTGAAATTTCTCAGAAAATTACCATGGGAATTTACCAAAATATCCACACAGAGATATCTATATAGAGATGTCCCAACCAATTTGATATCCAACTTAGTTGCTTGTTTTTCTCTACTATAGAACGAGTTTCCGTAAGCATAAGAACTTAAACCAACTCAGAGTCATTTGGGTCGTTTGGCTATTTTAAGGCAAATGAGGCTTCAAGATGGATGAATATGATTAATGAAGGTCCCGGATCCTATAGACATTTTTGATAGTTCATAGTGGTCGAGTAACCTCAATCACAAGATCAAGATTCGAGTTCGATAATCGATAAGTACCTTACCCTGTTACAACTTTTATGGCAAGGGAAAAGGGTTTTTTGGACCCCTACCCACATTAGAGGTTAGACACCTCACCTCATGTTGATAGATAGAAACGTGGGATATGGGACCAAACACAAATGAAATTGCAGATGAAGGGCCTATTCCATAATATGAATTGGCCTGTCTGTTTCACACAGTTTCAGCTGGTCTGTGGAAAAACGCTGACCACCGTGCTTGTTTTACACACACTGAAACAAAGAAGTAGCTATAAAGAAGGGAAAGTTGAAGAAACAATTGGTTATCAAGGTATATCCATTGAATAAACTATACACTTAAATTTAACTTCAGTGTAGTTGCCGGTTGTAGTACCACTACCAGATAAAGCTTAATACACTGTGGCATCTTGTGAGTTGGATGGGAGAAACTGTTTTCCTTGGAATCAGAAGTATAGCGTGGGTGTGGGTAGACTAAGAAGATCGTGGCATAATCATTTACATGCCGAATCGCTCTGCCTGAAACAATAGAATTAATGGTAATTGGCAAGGAAATATCAACTTCAATCTCATGTAAGAAATAGAGCCTTCGATAATATAGAACATATTTAAAAGGTTAAGAGAAAGCTTCAATGATCTAATTGGAAGTCTCAATCTTCCAACAACATGTCAGGTAGGAGCTACATTCCATCTGTAACGGCATGCACTATATTTAGCAGTAATTTAACTTTGCTAGCAATTACCAATTGATTGGTTAACAGCTCTCATGCAAAGATTTTCTAGT
The DNA here is from genome assembly GCA_028565015.1 of Pinguicula moranensis. NCBI lineage: Eukaryota > Viridiplantae > Streptophyta > Magnoliopsida > Lamiales > Lentibulariaceae > Pinguicula > Pinguicula moranensis. The sequence continues at coordinate 7,900 of JAOWBN010241367.1, forward strand.
ACTCCTTTCCTCTGGCTTAGCAACTTTTCAGGATGCCCACTCTCCGCATCCACCTTTTGACCATCAAGATGGACCGAAGACATCAGGTTGCTAATTGGTTTCACCTTCACAAGACCCTCAACATGCTTCACTCTCTCCATCAACTCCAGGTTCGATAGGCTAGGATAGGGCAATCCAACCATTACTATGCATCGACCTGCAGCATCACTGAGATTGATACCTTCAGATATCTTTCCCCCTACAACAGCAAGGAGAATGGCACCACTACAGGAAGTGGAATATGCATTGATTTTTTGTATTCCCTTAAGACAGCTTCAACATCTGTACTCTTCCTAGGTTCTCTAAATATGCACTTCTTCTTCATTATCCATGAAAGGACCCCTGATCCCTTCCATGCCTAATAAACCTGGCTTTCATAATCAAAAGACAAGAAAAATACAACTATGCCTTCCAGGAACACGCTCACTAGACTACAAAGCAGAAGGCCTAACTCTTCAACCTGTTATAAAGTCCACGAGAAAGTTAATACATAGAAGATGCCACATAGTATTACAGGAAATGGATCACATGAACTGAGAGGCTTGTAGATCTATCTTGTTAACAGTTTAAAAAGGTTAACAGTGCCCTAACCTGAGTATTTCAAAAAATTATTAAAATGTGACGTAAAACGAATCTCAGGGCACTAAAACAAAATGAATGCAAAAGCTTCTTACCATGGCTGATGGATTTCTCATATTGTGAAAATGAATCCAGAAGGTTCATGCTTAACAGTAACAGGTAAAATATTTTCAGAAGGAATTATGTGACCGCATGAAAACAATGGCAGCTGATCTAGCTGCAGTGATGCAAAGAGTCTTTCTTTTGTTTCTTCAATAGGTTGTAATGTCCCTCCGACTAAGATGACCGCGCGAGCTTGATCAACAATCTATCCACAGAGGACCCTGAATGATAAGAAGTTGCAAACACAATGAATATAACACTTTAAGTGATCAGGCAAACCTTGGAAAAGATTTTCTCTCCAGTAAGCATAACGTACTTTATGCATCCTTCTTCTAGGTCATTACATGTTTCCCTAGGTCTTGAGACAATTATTTCTCCAGTACTGTCTTGATTTGTCAACAAGGAAAGGATATCAACAAAAGCCCTAAAACAAGTAATGGCACTTGAGAGGCTGCAACTTTCTCTCCATACCCACTGACCTAAAAACAAAAGAAAAATTGGATCTTAAAAAGAAAGGTAATCTCGACAAATGTTGATTGTGGAATAAATAAAGCATTTACCTTGTATATTATGTTACTTTCTTTCATCCATTGCAAAAGTTTGACCAGGTTTATGTTATCAATGTTTGAAGTAAACAAGAATTCATTGATAGTCATTACAAAAAATGAGCCACTTCTGATATCCTCTGCATCACAATGGGGATCAATGTGGTTCTGAACTTTCTTATCATCATACAATATTTGTAGAAAGTCCTGGATGAGGATTTTAAGGATTTGAATACTCCTGTTTCCTGGTCCTAAAAGGTCACAAAATCTTAGGAAATATCTCTCCAGGTGGCCTTGTAACTTCTTCAGCTGCAAAGGAGAAGAAGCAACTGTCAAGACCATGGGCATGCAGATGGTTTAGAAACAGAGTAGTAGTATGCACTAATTATGTGCATAAGAACCAGCATTAAGGGTATCTTCAGAAGTATCCCTAATTACAACAATAGAAAATGCAAAACTATATCTTTACCTGGGTGATTCTAATTTTTGCATCATAAATATTGATTAGAGTATCCACCAGATTGTGCGCTTTGTCTATGATGACAACACTGCCCTCAAAGTTGAACCTAGTGATTCACGTGATGATTTTGAAAGAAGAGACTAATAAGGAAGAACCACTAGATCAGCTGCAGGCATCATTCTTCTGGAACCAAAATAAGGGCAACTTCCCAGGTTATGTCCAATATCTACAAGATCTTCAATATCCAGAGCTTCCAGTCTGGAAATCTCATTTGTTAGCTCCTCAACCTTTTGCCTTGTGAGCATTGGGCATCCAGAAGAAGCTTTCCTCCCACGCACTCTTCTGCCAGCACCAAATTTCTGCTAATTAAGCACGTCAAGTTTGACAAAATAAAAGCTATTTTTTACTTTTTTAGATATCAGAAGAACAGTTAGAGCTTCTTGTCAACTTGGGTAGAATGTCTCTGCAGCAGCTGAAAAGTGGTTCTCCGGGTACTGACCTTGAGGAAAGGTCTGCTAGTTACCCAAAGCAGTGGCAGCTAATGATTATTGAACAATTTTACTAATGATAAATGTTGGCAGTATTGAAAGTGATGGAATGGAGAAAAAGTCTCATTCACGCATGGAAGACTCGCATGGCAGACAAGGAAAAGTCTCGTTCACGCTTCCTTTATTGTCTACGAAGATTGTATGTAAATTTCGTACTATATATATGAGTTGTAATGAGACACGAGAAAGAAGAGAAGTAAGATTCAATATCAAAAGTTCTCGTTTTCATTTTACAATTTGGTATCAGAGCACGTTTTTCAAATCTTAATACACATTTCGTCTCCACCACATTCGCCCTGATTCCGGCGCCGTTATTGCTCCTCCGAAGCCGGAACCGGTCCCAAAACGTAGTACATCTACTCCTCTATCAGACCTACTCAACACCCGAATTTTTCCGGCCACCACGCGCCGTCGCCAGAAAATGTGACCTATGGCGGTTTTCCGCCGTTTCCGGGCGCATCTGGCGTCGGAATCGCCGGAAACCACCGCCGTTGCGATCGACTTGAGGAGAGCTTTCTGCACGTAGGTCGCACGCCGCCACGCGCCGCCGTCTCGGTTTGCTCGTTGCAACTGTACAATCGGTTTTAGTTGATTTCGTGCCGTTTTATGTATATTGGTGTTTTATCGGATATAATGAATTGTTTAATAGGATTTATCGTATTTGCCTAAACTTTGTAATCAAATTAGGCATTGATGATGTTGTTTGAGAATTGCATATTGATGATTGAGTGTTGAGACGTGTGGATTGTCATGTGATTGTGTTATGTAGGTTGTGTTGTTCATGTGATCAATTGTGATTTGAGCTGCTGTGTGAGAAATATCAGGGACAGACGACAGTGCAGTTAAACAAGGATTGGAGGTCCTGAAGAACCTCAATCCTGAGGTGCTCGAAGCCTTGGTTAGGCTCATAAAGGAACGAATGCCTCAACCTCAGCCGTTGTCTCTGCCGCTGCTCCGATCAAACTTGATCTTCCTCCGATCGATTTGAAACTTGATGGTCTCGCAGGATTGAGACCATCTTAGTAGGGCGAAGCCTGGACGGCTTCCTGAGGGAGTGTGAATCAAGGAGTGACATCTCTTCCACTACGAAGTGGAAAGTTACTCATGCTCAGCTATGTATCTGGTTTCTGAACTCGATGATTGCATCTGTTGCTTCTGCTGTGGATGGCCTTAGCTCGGTGAGTGAAATGTGGGCTAGTATGAAGACCACCTATTTTGGAACTGAAAACCAGATGAAGGTATTTCAGTTTCAGCTGGAGATCAATGCAGAGGACCAGAGGGAGAAGTCTATTCAGGAATATTCTATTTGCTTGAAGCGATTGTGGGGTGAAATGGACCATTACAACCCGTTGTCCAGCTGTAGTGACTCAAAATGTAAAATGCGACAACGTTTTAAGAAAGAAAGGACTGTGGAATTCTTGAAGGATCTGAATTCGATCTTTCACTCGAGGCGATCGGTGTTATTGTCCCAGACCAAGATTCCATCACTTTATAAGGCTATTGTTGCTATGATTCAAGCAGGGAGTGAGATCAGGATACACTCTACGTCGAGTGTAGCTTTAGGCGCGAAGGCGCTAGCTAGTGCTAGTTCTAGGGGAACTAGAGTCCAAGGAGAGATTCGCAGTTATTATCAGTGTGGGGCGGTTGGCCACTTGATGGAGTCTTGTTTGAAGATGTCCCATGAGAAAGATTCTGGAGGTAGAGGTAGAGGTAGAGCTCATGGAGGTAGGAGAGATGGTTTTAGGGTGGGGTGGCCGATGAGGCTATCGAACCAACTTGACGGCGGATGCTGATGAGGAGGAGAACATGGGGAGTACTGTGAGCGTTGAGGAGGATCGAACATTTTTTGACGTACTCCAGAGGAAACTCAAAAGCGTGAGGAT
>JAOWBN010241378.1:0-12055 GCA_028565015.1 Pinguicula moranensis
TTTCCATTGTTGTTCTTTTTGAGATAAATCTGATGGCCCATAAATATTAATCATATGACTTAATACTCGACTTCCCTACTGTCCAGTTACTCCCAACACTCCATTTCCTGACCACAAACCATTTCTGCTAAATGATTTGCAGTTCCAAATACACAATAATCCCCCAGACTGTACCTGAGATCCACTCTAAACCCAATCAAAATCTTCACTGTACCATAAGGACTGACAGAAATTATGAGTTACAACTTCCAGCTTTGTCTCTTGAATACTCAGAAAATCCATTTGTTGTTTTTTAATGAGGCATCTTAACCTTGTCTTCCTGCCACATCCCCCTAGTCCTCTTATGTTATAGGATACTATCCTCATTGATTGAGGGGTACCTGTCTTGATGCTTTCCAACCGTTTTACTAGTGTGATGTAATGTTCTTCCCTGTGAAGTGATGTTTTTCAGTTTATCACAAATCCCAGAGGGATAATCACCATAATCAATCCCAATTTTCTCTCCAAGCCTCATAATCTGATCCACTTCTAACTCTATCTGCTCATTGGTTTTGAGGCCATCTTTTTCAGATACTTGTGATATAATATGATTTCTAGGAGTTTGTTGATCAATCCAGACACTCAGAGTAGTGTGTTCTTTCTGATAACTTACCTGGGCATCCTTTGCCTTGCGTGATTTACGCCTTGTTTGTGGACCCTGTGCTGTAGAGTTACCCTTTTGACATGACCTTCTTCCTCTAGTCTTAATTGTGTTCTGTTCCAAATGGGGGAACACTTCAAGTGAGTCCAAAGGTTGAGTAATGTCAGAAGGTGATTTTTCTTGGAAAGTTTGCATTTGAGGTGAGACCATAGTCATATGTTCTGATGTAATATCCTTTGGAGCTTCATGTACCCCAGCAGTACCTCCCTGTGCCATGCCATGTGATGATGCATAGGAAGCTACCATAGGTCACCATTAAATTTTTGGAGGTGACCAGAATGAAGTTTGAAGTGTCTTTGTATCTCCTTCTGGAGTGTGTAGATAGGGCTCTCCCATTACTTCAGTAGACATTGGTTCTGCATTGGGATGATGAGCTATTATAGATAGATCCTCTTCTTCCAAAGTTTCCTGCTTTGATATAACAGCTTCTTCTTCCATATAGTAATCAGATGTATCACAAGTGGATGATAGATAAGAATCCCATATATGTTGTATTGGTTGAGTATCCTGCACTTCATGAACATACAAAGTATACAAGTGATCATCTATAATAACTTTTAGATTAGGGGGTAGAGTTACCAAGGATTTGATTTCAATCAAGACCAAAGCAACATCCAGAAAGGAGCAATTAGTAGCTGCATCATCAATGCATACTGTAGATCCTAGCATTCCACCAATTTCCCAAAGTACTGGTTCTCCCATCCAGTAATTGCAATGCCTGAAATTCTAATCCAAGCCAGTTTGGATTCTGAAACATTATGTAATTTTCTATTCCACTGAAGTAGAGGGGTCTCTAGCCATTTCATCAGTCAACTCATTTCCACTTTGTGTAGAAGAGTCATATTGGACAAGTTCTCGCTCCAGAGTAGGACCCTTCCCATATCTATATAGCTAGTATTGATGCCAATAAGACCAGTTCTTTTCATATCAAGTTGAAAAGCACGAAAAATGTTCCTATCTTTAAGTGTTCCAACTTGAGCTAACTTGAGCCATTAAGGATTCTATTTGTAGTTAACTATTTTCTAACATATTGTTTGGGAGGTTGAGTAGCTGGTTTGAGGATCCTTGTTTTGAGAACGGGTGGTGGGTACAGCCCTACCTTAGTTGCATATACCAGAGGAACTATAGGTGGAGAGGCAACAGAAGATTGTCCATTATGTGGATTGCTAAACACTGCATTAATCTTTTCCAGCTTTGTGTGTGAGATCGGTTGAGGCATCTTCTGATTGTATTTGGGTAAATTGGCTTGCAATCTGTATCTACCAATATATAAACCATTAAGCTTGGCATCCAAAGCTTCAGCATAATAGACTTCACTATATTCCACAAAATCAAATGGCAGACCATGATTTCCTAGTTTACCTGCCAGTTTTATAGCCAGAACAGTGCCCATGGTTCTAAGTTGTCTAAGTAAATGTTCATAGGGGCAGTTCCTTGGGAAGTTAGGATGAAGAATGTTATCTTGGAGGATCCACCTTGTTTTGAGTCATTGTTTGCTTGATTTGTACTGTGGGCTGCAAAACCTGAGCATAAGTTCTACTCTCAGCTGTCTGCCAGTTCTGGGTAGGGAATCAAAGGCGGTGATTCTGGTGTTGCATCTGAAGATGCAAATAATGTTGTTGAGCCGACCTTAGAAAAGCCTTCCTTATATTTCTCTGCTATTGGGATGGTACTACCCAAGTCATCCTAGTATCTAAAAAGGATGCCCTACGTGTTCTTTATCTGAGCTATGAAATCAAGAGGAGACGAGAAATTCAGTATTGTTCAGCTACAGAAGAGGGCCAAGAAGGGTGTATGAGCAAGCTTATAACTGTAAAAAATATACGTAAAGAGAATGTCTCCCCGGGAATCTGAGTTTTCCCGGGGAGAGAATAGCGAGTGAGGGTTTGAGACTCTAGATCTTGCTCGAGAGGGAAGAGATTAGGGAGGACTAGAAGATAATTGGGAGGGTTTTACTATTCATGCAAGGTGCACGTACGGAGAGGATTCTTCTTCCATCCATGGCTCTAGGTAGTTATACGCATCTTGTATCTTTCCTGGTGGACTGTGCATTTTTGAAGGTAACTACATATAGTTGATTATTTGATCTAATATATAATGCTTTGTTTGCAGGGTTATACCTATGCTGAAGCAATGAAGTCTAAGGATGCTGACGAGTGGAAAGCAGCCATGGATGTACAAATTAGCTCATTGAGAAAGAACAATACATGACACCTGGTTTCGAGCCCATAGAGTCAAAGAATAGTAGACTTCAAATGGATCTACTACGTAAAAGAAGGTATAACTTCCAAGGATTCTCCTAAAGCTAAAATAAGATTAGTAGCTAAAGGGTTTACTCATAGGAGGGAGTAGATTTTAATTAATTTTCTCTATGGTTGTCATAATTTAATAGAATTAGAGTCGTGTTGGCATATGTTGCATGCTATGAATTAGAGTCAGAAAAACTTGATTTGTACTACATTCTTAAATGGAGACTTTAAAGAAGTTCTATACAAGGAACAATCTTTTGGTTTTATTTAGATTTTGTGTCTCTATGTATGATTGCTAAAAAAAGTCTTTATATGTTTTAAGACAAGACTTCAGTTAGATGTATAAAATATAAAAGATTTGAGACCTTTGTGACAGGAATACGTTTTATTAGAAGCCATTATGACCATTCTTTGTATTTATGCTCTCTGCTAGCCTTGTTTATTTACTACTTTAGGTACATAATATACAACTAATAAGTAATTCTAGAAGCTAAAATGAGTTCTTGATTTGATATGAAGGACTCGGATAGTGCTAAGAAGATCTTATGAATGGAGATAGAAAGGCAAAGAGATAAAAAAAAAAAAATAGAATAGCTTTTAAAAAAATTTATTTGATGCAAAACCAGTTAACTTACCACTATCTGGACACTTTTGTCTTTTAGAGGAACAATATCTCAAAATCTCAAATGAAACTATATAAATAGAAAACATTCATTATGCAAACTTGGTTGGATCTTTAATGTATGCTATGGCTAATACAAGGCATCATTTAACTTTTCCATGTTTTTGTTAAGTAAATACGTGGCTAACCAATGTATAGAACATCCGTTTACTCTTAATGTTATATACATTAAGGATCCGTTTGATTGCGGAATTAGAATAATCTCGACTTTTTGATAACTCCAGCGTTTCTGTAGCACTGGAAAATGAACAACGAATTTGCTATACAACTTATGGTGATGTTTTGAATTACTGAGAAAAGTTGGGTCGTGTTTGGTGTCAAAGGTTAAACGTTGGATAACTCTGCCCCATCATTAATTTATTTGTTGATTTACCAAACTAACCTTCAAACCCATACTATATAATCCTAAAATTTACTAACCCTAGCCTCCCGCCCATTTCTCCTCTCCTTAATATTCGAGCGATCCCGATGAATTCTTCTCTGTCTCTCACCTTTCTTCTCACCCTAACCGTGAAGGACAGTTCATCCATCTTAGCTAGATCTTTGAGGAGCCTGGTTGTCTTCTGCATCTTGGACTCTTCCTCTAGTTTATCTTCTTGGGCGGAGAACAACTTCTCTACCCTGACAAACCCAACATCAACATGCTAAAGTGTGTGCTCGGCCTTATAATTGAAGCTTAATTGGCTGGCTTTTGTTGTAGTTTTCCTCTGCTTTCTATTACTGCCACTCATTTCTACATCAAAGGTGGAAGGTTCCTTTTAAGGTGGAACCGTTTCCATCAGTTATGAAGAATCACCTCCTCCCTCCTCATATGTGGAGGATAGATAAGCGTCCAGAAGGTCAAATTCATATTCGGAATTTGGGGCCTCAGAATGTTCCTCTTCAACATCTGTGTGATCCCAGACACCTTAGCCTTGCAGCTGATACTACCCAAAGAATTCACACCATGCTTCATAGTGGGGAAATGATTTCCCTCTTAGGATCTTGAATTTGTTGTTTATCTGCATCAAATCCCATTAAGTGGATTAACATAAATGTACAAAATCAAATACCACAATGCATGCAAGGGACGCACCTTTGCCAACTCAAGCCACATTTCCTCATTGTCAACAGTCGCAGTGTGTGTCTCCTGATCAATGGAAGCTCCACTCAATTTCATGAACTCATGCACGAGGCGCCAATCTTTACTCCAGTTATGCATCTTGTTCTCCACATTTTCCCCCACTATCTAACTGACTCAGACTATTTGCCTGATCCTACTAGCACTTATCGTGCACTCCCCTCTTACACCCTTATGCAACTTTATAACCTTCTAGAGCTTGTTCCTTCAAAGCTCGAACCATTGCTTTCTTTTCATCCATAGTGAAATATACTTTTCTATATTTTGCTTGCACTTGTTTGTCTATCTTTCGTGATTGTTTCGAATGAGAGAACTTGTGTGGAGTTGTTGGTCTCTTGAAAAGTTTCTTATGTTGCCTTTGATTTAGCCACCCATGCCAAGGAGTGTCTCGGTGTTCCTCAGTGTATCCTCGAAAAGGCAAGCCAAATCATTGTTGTGTTCTGGTTCCATTCTCAAAACCCTATTGATAAGAATCACATAAAACATGAATAACCAAATCATACTACTGTATATCCCGTATAACAACAGAAAGTATGTAAATCTCTTGCAGACACAAACGTAATGAAATAAGTCCAACAAAAAATATTGTGCAGACACATAAATGTAGTGAAATATGTAAACATTACAGCATAGTAGAACAAATCGAAAACCAATATACTGAAGAGCAATAAACTGAAATAAAAAAAAACATAAACATGAATAGTCCAATGAAGTCATAAAATCAACATGCGACTATTTTCTTGTCCACCAAAATAGCACAATAGACATATTTTGTACTATTCAAATAGAATAATCGAGTAGGTTAGGGTATATCCTGGATAAACCCTTACTTTTTTACAATTGTGGAGATTATATTTGTATGATTGCGCAAAAAGTTCCTGTGACAGACAATTAAATGTCTTGGGAAGATCTGAAACCATGATATACGCCTGCGGAGACAACAAATAAGGTTCTTGAAGGTGGTATTACGATGATCACATGGTAGTAACACAAATTTACCAATGGTCTTGGCTAGCAACATTGTGCCATCGCTGGAAAATTGTCTAGAGTGGGTAGATCAAGGGAAATGCGCGTCTGTGAACAACGAAAAATGTGAAGGGACACAAAAATCCAATTATGAAATGGAGTATTTATATGATGGCAACGATCATAAATATGTTGTTAAACCAGAGCATATGCTTGTAACTAGGACACGGGACAAATGGGTAATAAGTTTATCCACCCAAAATCAGGGTGAAAACTTTTTGGATTTAGCATGAAGTTATCCTGGGCTGAGGGACAACTCGACCGGGCAGGGGATTACGCGAAGGTGTGTACCAAATAACATGTGTGTACATATAACTCATAAAATCACCGAGTTATCACCCATTTACCTGTCTACCAAACGCACCCTACAAATGACTGAATCGAGATCTTTTGTCATTTTTTTCACTAATCCATGCCCATGACTTGAAGACGTGGGCATTCCTATCATGACCACTAAGGGGTGTGAAAATTGTGTTTAGGATGGTATTTTGCCGGACGAGAAGGTTGAGATTTGCGATTTATTGACTAGAGAGGTAGAGGATTAATAGCGCCGAAGCAAGCGATTAAGAGTTCCATTTTCTTGTTATCAATTAATTGTGCATCAACGCATTGTATTTGTACAAGGGAAAATTGTGTATGGTTCATTTGACAATCTATGACAATTGTCATGCCAGCTTGAATTTTATGTACAATGACTACATTAACCATGCATCTAAGAAAGGACCTACATTAACCATGCATCTAAGAAGCCAACCTAAGCAAAAGAATAGATTGAATTCATGTATGTTTTTCTGATCGATCATCCAACATCGAGATCTTGTTGGTCAAGTGATGTTTCTTCATCAATATTAGTTTTACATATTTCAGCACCCCCCACTGCAAGGCCAGATTGTAGTAGAAGGCAAACAAAGGAACTGTCAAGGTCTTTTTAAGCTCATTTCTTCCCGGGGACGCCTTTCACGCCCGGGAGTGTTTCCCCCAACACACTCACCGTGTCTGCTCAAGCTCACTCGATCTGCTTCACCTCACTCCTCTCCAATGCTTCCACAGCCCTTCCTACTCTCACTGTCTCCTACTAGCTCAACCTCCCTCCCATGATCGTCTCTACGCAGCTCATGCTCTCGGACCTCGGTGAACAGTAAACCCTTCGATCTGTTTTTCATTTTCTTTTTTCTTCATTCCTCACTCAATCTTCTCTTGTCTTTCCTCATCTGTTCCTGTTCTCCCAATGAACACTTGGTCTATACTCTCCCATAAGCAAAAATGGATCAGAAGAGCTGCGATCCGAGCTGGGAAGACTCCTTTACTCCCCAGAAAAGACAGTAAGAGCTATGCAGATGTTCTAGTTCCTCCTAGACGCCCTGTCCACAAACACCTAGGTCAAAGAATTTAGCCTTTATCCCCACCCGAGTCCTGTTCTCCAACATATTTTACCTTCAATTTTCCTAAGGACTACCACGTAGACACCTTGTCCAAGATTTTGAATAGGCAGGGCCTGCTCAAGAACTATCTATTGCTAGAAAACTGGATAGGAATGGTTGAAGTGGACACTAGGTTGTATCAATTGCATAGTATTTGGTTTGGCTCCTACCGTCTACATGCCAACGTTGCTAAATTCTCTAAATCCAACCCCCCTAAGCAAAAATAGAGCCCCCCGATCCCTATTTTGAGGACCAAACGGATTAAAATCCCTGCCACTTCTGTTGGTTTGAAACCATCGAATGACGCCTCTACTAGCAAATACCCTCCATCTAAGACTGAGCCATAGAAAACGCAAGGCATCGCCAACTTACTCAAAATTACCACTTCAAACTCCACACTGTCCTAGCTACATCGCAGTTATACTGCCACCCTGATTGACTTGGATGGGTGCAGAGATCTTCAGTTAAACATGAAGTTGGTAAGTTACCTTAACATCATCATCAGCCCCTTAGGAACAGACAAAATCCTTCTCTGGGAAAACAATGAAATATATTTGAAAAATATGATTACCCACGACAATGCATGGCTGTCTCAATAGGTAACAGATCTTCGTCCTTGGACTGCCTCTTCTTTGATTTATCCATCTCAGAAGATGTGCTGGATAGAAATATTCGGCTTGCCTCTTCAACTGTAGAATGCTAACGACCTTCTCAAGATAGGGTCAAAATTAGGTACAGTGATCAAAATTGATGAAGCTACCTTGAAGAAGCATTACCTGGAAGCAGCTCAGATCCTGATTTCTATTGATTGAAATTCATCCGTGGCAAACTTCTCTCCATCCTTGTGGATGATTCCCTAACCACGCTCCATATTCTAGAACTTAGTTCCCCAAGATTTTCTTACTGCTGGGGTTATAATCATGCCCCTGATAATCAGGAAGATACCTCTAGCCTTCAATCTGAAAAGACATCTTCATCTAAGCTTTCAGCTAACTCCAACTCATTTCTAGATCAGACACTAGTTGGTTCTTCTTTGAGGGTGCTTCTAGACATACCTTCACAACATAATAAGCCACAGCCACATGATCCTTGCAAAGACAACCCCACTACGCCCAAATCAATCACTGAGGTCAGAGGCTTATCTCATCATTGGATCCCATCTAAACTTCCGTGGTGGCCTGTTTCCATACCCCCCTCCTTTTAAGCCATCATTCATCTCCACTGAAAAAATTCAGGAAACACAAGATGTTTCCCAAGTGGTTTCCCCTGTCAATGTCTCTCATGAATCCATCATCAGGTCTTTTGAGGAATGCATGGAATGTTGTAACACCTCTGCGCAGCATCTTGCCCGTGTTCCATGTGAGAACTCAACTGCAATACCTTTGTCACTGCGAGTTGTACCCCTCACTAATTCACAGTCTTCACCTACTATGGACTGCTGCTTTTCTCCTCTGCAGGGTGATGCATTTGCCCCATTTGACAATCAAGATTCAGTCCCTACCCCCTCATCTGCAACCACTCACTCGAGTCTACAGTCTAATCTACTTGCAGCCCCACTCATAAACTCACCTCAGCAATCATTCCCTTACGGCACTCCTCAGCATCGTATTGTGGATTGCTGTATGTCTCCTTTGTAGAGTCCTGCTCACGTTCTAGAAGTCTCTCCAGTTCTGGTTCCCTCCATTTCATTGGCGATATCTCTCATGAGCTCCCCCATGCAGCCACTTGCCAATGAGTCTCCATAGACACTCTGTCCTGCTCCTCCTACTCTAGCTTCACTCTCCAAAAATATCTCTCCCACCTGTGAGGACTTCCCTCCTTTGGGTATCCTAAAGCCCACAGATAATGTTACTCCAAGGAAGATCCTACTTAAAAGAATACAAGGACATGGTCCCAAAACAAGAAGTCAAACACGCAAGGACAATGACTCACTTAGAGAAAAAGATATTGCTGCACTACAAGATTGGATTGGCAATCTTGCCGCCCCACAAAAATGGTCTCCTGGCTTAAGCTTATCTGAAGCTCAATTGAATGCTGAAGCTGACCTTGCTATGGACTTTGGTAAGAAAATAGGGCTACTATATCCAAATACTCACCAAGCCAAGTAGAAACTAAAGAGCATCTCTTCTCAAACCGGGAAGTGCATAAGACCAAAGGCACCAGTGTTGCCCACTGATCCAAACATCTGCACCTCTAAATGAAGATTATAACTTACAACGTCAGAGGCCTCTGCGTCCGAGGTAGACAGAGAAGAGTCAAATATCTTATTCAATCTGAAACTCCTGACTTTATAAGTCTTCAAGAGACCAAAATGGAAATTTTTTACTGAAAATTATGTGAACTTCTTTGGTTTGATGATGATTTTGATTGGACATACAAAAGTTCTACCGGACAATCTAGTGGTCTCCTATGTATTTGGAATAAAGCTTTTTTCTGTCGACATAGCTTCACTTCTAGAGATGGTTTTCTGTCAATATCAGGCAGCTGGAATGCAGGCTTACTAACCTCTCATATGCTGAACATATATGGTGCTAATGACTTAACTGCCAGGGAACGTCAATGGAAACCGATCATTGAATTACATCAAGGAAAAGAGATGGAAAAAATGGTGCCTCATGGGTAATTTCAACGCTATTTTAGATGTTTCAGATAAAAACGGTACTTTCATCAGATCCCTAAATAATGAAATCAGATCCTTTAGGTCCTTTGTCGATGGGATGCATCTCCAGGAACTCCCAATGTCTAGAAGAAAATTTACTTGGTATCTAGAATCTTTTAGAGCCATGAGCAGGCTTGATAGATTTCTGGTTAATGATTCTTGGCTAGGAGATAATTCTTCCTGGATTCAAGCTGGCCTAAGTAGGGATGACTCTGATCACTGTCCTAATTCTCTTTCTTGCAACCTCAAAAACTGAGGCCCTAAACTATTCAAGATGCTGGATTGTTGGCTGGAAAATGCAGAATTTTGTGCACTAGTGGAAAAGCTCAGCACAGACTTACACCCTGAAGGTTTTGCAAGTTATAGAATGAAGATCAAAATCAAGGAGATAAGGAATGTAATAAAAGAATGGAACCTATTACAACCAAGGAACTCCTCTGCTCAACGAAGACTCTTGCTGGATCAAGTATCTGATTTGGATATTCAGGCTGAAAACCTCTCGCATTTCTCTGTTTCTGTCACAGGGATTCTATTGAACAAGTAGCAAGAACTCCAAGCATTGACAAACAGTAAAGACAACATCAATTTTCAGAAATCTAGAACCAATTGGCTCAATCAAGGAGATGCAATTTTTGTCTATTTTCACATATGGATCCAAAAGCATAGAAGAAGAAACTCTATCCAAGGCATGTGGGAGGGTAATACATGGCCAGGATGATCTTGAAGAGGTTAAGATATGTTTTAAAGAACTTTTTTCAGCAAGATTTGCCAAGGAGAACTTGAACAGGCCTAAGATTCAGATTCTTAGGTTTCACACCTTTTCTAATCTGTCAAGAGAACTTCTTCTCAAGCCCTTCTCAGAGGCTGAAATTATTGATGCAATCCAACAATGTGGAAGTGCGAAAAGTCCAAGACCAGACAGTTTAAATTTCAAGTTCCTCAAACACTTCCTTCATTTATTCAAGGCTGACATTCTGCAACTCTTTCTTGAATTCTACAAGAACTGTAGACTTGCAAAAGGTAGCACTGCGGCACACATATTTCTGTTAGCCAAAACAAATTCTCCTCTTTAAGGTGACATTTGTCAAGGAGATCCTATTTCTTCTTTACTCTACTTGGTGTCTGCTGAGGGTCTCTTTGTGATGATCAAAAAGGCCATTCAACTTAATCTATTCACAGGAGTTGAGATTTGCAGGGACAAAGTCAAGCTCTCCCACTTAAAGTTTGCGGTTGACAAATTAATCTTTGGGGAAGCAAGCTGGTCAAACATCCAAACTATGAAATTTATTCTGCTCAACTTTGAATTAACCTTTGGCATGAAAATTAATTACTCAAAGAGCAACCTTCTTGGTATCAATATACAATAGCCTCTCTTAGAGAATATGGGTGCCTATCTGAGATGCAAAACATCCTCCTTTCCCTTCAAGTATTTAGGGCTTCCTATAGGTGCAAACCCTGCCAGTTCCTCTATGTGGATGCCTATTATTCATAAATTCAATAAATCTTTAAGTTCCTGGGATCACATATACATATCTTTAAGGGCGAAACTAGTGCTCATGAAGTCCGTGATGAGTGCACTGCCATCACATTACTTCTCCTTCATGAAGGCTCCAAACTCTGTCATTCTCCAATTAAACAAAATTATGGGTCCTTTTTCTAGAATGAAAGCAGTGAGCTCAAAAAAATGCATTGGGTGTCTTGGGAAAAATTGACTGCTCCAATATCCATAGGTGGCCTGGGAGTTAGGGACTTGAAAGCTTTGAATGAGGCATTATTAGGTAAGTGGGGGGGAGCTCCTGCTTTAGGGAAAAACAGACCTAGCAACCAATATCTTGAGATCTAAATATGGTTTAGAGGGCTGCCTATAAGTGGGCAAACAGACGGATCTTTTCACTTCTATGTCAGCCTCGAATCAGATTGGCAGAAGAAGAGGGTTAGCTTATAACTCTTCCTTTTTTTTTTAGTAAAAGCCAACTTTTTTTATAAATCAAATATTTACATATTGTACCATTGAAATCAAAAACTCCCTAATAGACAGCTATTATCAAAGCTTTTTGTACAGTGGTCATGACCTATAATGGCAAACTCCTTACAGAATTATATCTCTGTAAGGCTAGCCTATAATCGTATACATCTTAAGTGATGGCCACTGAAGTGAAAGACAATCCCATTATACATGAATCTTCAATTTTTCGTCT
>JAOWBN010241389.1:0-12054 GCA_028565015.1 Pinguicula moranensis
AACTTCAAGACACAGATAATTAGCACATCTTTAGGAGATAGAAGCATAGCCTTTTCAAATATGTTGCATCTTTTTTAGTTTCCGAAAAATTCTTGATCTTCTTTCTGCCTCTTGATACTGCCGAAAAAGGAACTTGTCATTGACATTGTTAGTTGATACTTTGTGTTCTGTGGCTTCTAAGCTGTGATCCGGGCATCTGTTGGTTGAAGTTTATTCTGAAAAGAAGATCTGAAGATGGACAGGATATTGATATATACATAGATGAGCAGTCAGCAGGAGATATTGAAATTCATTGAAGAAGTTGTTGGTTTTTTGATTTGCTGTCTCTCTCTCTCTCTCATTTTCTTTTTTGAATCCAATTTGGAAGTTTACGAGAAAATAAATAAGCCCATACCATACCACAGATAAAGGAAAGCAACCAAGAAATCCAGTACCAAGTAATGATGAATGGACCAAACCCAAGAAATCAAAAATTGTTAGTGGACGAAATTTCTCTCTTCTCTCTTATGCCTTATGACGTCATCTCCTCTTTGTTGATCGTACGTTGATCTTGTGGTATAACCGCCATTTCCAAGTTCTAGACAATTCAGACTGAACCGGTTGTCATGAATGACTCAAGACGTTGGAGATAGATGCTTGGTTGCAAGCCCGCAAGGGTACATTAAGCAGAAAGTAAATCTCATGGTTGATGCTGGTGAGCCTGTGGATAGAGAGATACCAAAGATTGGTTGGACGACTGATATACCTGAGCCATACTAGACCTGATATCTCATTTGTTGTGAGTCTGGTAAGCAGGTATATGCATGAACCAAGAAAGGATCACATGGATGCGGTCTACTTGATTCTGCGATACTTGAAGAATGCACCTGGAAAAGATTTGATCTTTAGAAAAAATGGGCATATGGGCATTGAGGGATATTGTGATTCAGATTGAGCTAGCTGTGTTGATAACAGAAAATCTATATCTGGATATTGTATGTTTGTAGGAGGCAATCTGGTCTCCTGGATGAGTAAAAAACAGTCAGTCGTTGCCCGTTCTACTGCTGAAGTAGAGTACAGAGCCATGGCCCTAAGTGTTACTGAGATGATGTGGTTGAAGTCTTTGATGAAGGAATTGAAATTGGATGAAGGAGCATAGATGCAGTTGTGGTGCGTTAACAAATCAGCTATCAGCATTGCCAATAACCCAGTTCAACATGACAGAACCAAGCATGTGGAGATTGACAGGTTCTTCATCAAAGAGAAGCTGACCAGTGGGCTTTTGGAGATAGGACATGTGGCTACTAGGGACCAAACTACTGATTGTCTCACCAATGGTCTTAGTGCGTTAGATTTGGATAAACTTTGTAACAAGATGAGCTTGATAGATATATTTCGTCCACCTTGAGGGGTAGTGTTGAATAAACAAATGTGCAATACATGGTAGGTTGGAAGAGTTGGTGTCCTGGTTTGGTGGCCTGATTTTTCTGACTTTGTTCACTCAGCTCTTCTATATATGTGTATCATGTTCTTCATGTTAATGCACAAAATAGATCATCTTTCTATATCATAGATTATCATCTGATTCCACATTACCAAGTTGATGTCATTGAGCTTTCAACACACCAAAAGTATAAACCATGTGAGATTAGTTTCTAATTCAGGACAACATGCGAGCTCATATGAAATTCAGCGAGAATCAATTACATATATCATACATCTGCATAGATAAATAAATATCGCAGTACTCTCATTTATATTTGAATAACATAAATAGTAAATCACATATCCTTCACATGGTTGACAAAAATTATAGATGCCCAATCATTCAATAGAATTTGCTCGATGTTAGGTAGAAGTAACTTTGTTAACTACGTCTACCTATCTCAAGTTATAGATTAACTTTGTAAAGACACTTGAGAAGTTCCGTTTTGGCTACAAACACAAATCCAAATAGGATGATCAACACATGAGGATATAAAAATTTCTTACAAGAATATTCTTAAGTATGTTGTTTTATACACTAAATAAGTGTATGAGAAGTAAGCCCTTCATCCCATTGGTCAATGATCATTGAATCAGTTTGGGCCGACTCGGGGAACTAATCAACATGTGTGTGAACTTTAAAAGGATGAGAAATGCGCTGAATGACTGGAATAAACCCTCCTTCGGGTGTGTTAATGTTCAGATTCAACAGTTGGAAATGAAATGGACCAACTAGAAGAGGAATTGAAAATATAGTTCTCTGCGTGCTTAGATGGAAAATTCATTCTAACCAAAGTTGGTCTTCTTAAGATGAAAAGTAGAGAGCTATCTCAATTGGAACAGAGGAAAAAAAAATGGCTTCAGGAAGATGATAAGAACACAAAGGTGTTCCACGAAGCCCTAAACATGCAAAGAAATCGATGCAATATTCCTCAGATGAAATTCAAGATGGAACGGTACTAACAAGAATTTAAGGTTTCAACAAGGAAGCAGTTAAATATTTTGAGCATATTCTTGCCCCTTCTAAATCGAGGGTAGAGTTTGACATCTCATAGTTGTTTACACAAAAGGTTTCAAGTCTTGAAAATGCAAAAATGTGAAAAAGTCCATCATTAAAACAGGTTAAATAGGTTGTTTGATAATTCCAGGGAAATAGTGTTATGGGTCAAGGCAACATGGCATATCACGTGGGCATTTTTAATAGAAGCAACAAAGGATTTTTTTTGTTGGCACCCCGACACCCAGAACATTCATGTCGAACCTTATAGTACTCATTGCAAAAGTAAAACAAACCGGAGAGCTTTCAGCAACTCAAACCTATCGTTCTATGCATAGTCATGTAGAAAATTATATCCAAAATTGTAGTAGGATTAGTTTTTTTTGGATACTTGAAAACTTGTATTAAAAACAAAATAAAAGAGTGTGTGTACAACTACATCTTACATCGACCTAACAATGGATCATTCCGGAACAGAGTACTAGAAAAATAGTAAACAGTTTCAAATTAGATAATCCCTTGAAGTTCGCCAGACAGGCCTCAACTTCAATCACCTTATGTTAATGCTGCAGCAGTGTTGAGGTAGTCTGAGCCAGTCTCCAATTGTCATGCCGTGGTGATTCATTTTGTGTGATGTAATCCAACTCCACACATTAGTTTGAATCCAGTCAATAGCTTGTATATCAGTTGTCTCCGCGTCAAACCGTATTGAGTTGCGCACTGTCCAGATTGTCGCGTGCCAGACAGCTTTCCATATTATAGTCTCCTGTTTGTTTCTTCCCATTTTCATGTGGATCTCGAAGTGGCTCCAAATATCTTCCTGAGTTTCATAATGCACTCCAAACCAGGTGTAGACATCTAACCACAGTTCTACGACATTAGAGCAGTGGATGAATATGTGATTTGCGGTTTCAATGCAACCACTGCATAGGACGCATAGTTGATGAGCCTCTGTAACTTGAATCCCCCTTGTGATTAAGTTGTCCACCGTGGGCAATCTGTTCTGAATAAGTCTCCACGCCAGCATCTGGATCCTCTTTGGTGCAAGCTTCCCCCAAATTTGAGCGTACCTTCCTCTCCCATTTGTGGTCGGTCTTATCTGTTTGTATAATGTTGCATATCCAACCGCAACCGTGTAGTGACCGGAGCCGCCCCCCCTCCCATTTCTAGATGTCATGTTTATCAAACACAACAGAGGAACAATTTAGAATAAGTTTAAGAGCATCTAACAAGCTTACCTCATTTTCTCTCAAAGGTCTTCTGAATGTTAAAATCCAGCTCCATCTATGTTGTGCACCCGTCACCATTTCCTTCATTAGATGGTTCTTTTGATTGCTCAATTTGTATAGCCTTTCAAACCGCAACGCTAAGCAACATCCTCCTTCCCAATTAAACCTCCAGAAAAGCGTTTGGTCCCCTGCTCCTCTATCCAACTTGAGTTTGTTTGTGAACCACAAAGTCGATGTTGATCTTGCCAATAACTTGATATAGAGTCAGGTAATGTAATCAGACTATGGTCAGCTAGATGATCCCAATGCTTGAAGTATTTGGACTGTATCACACTTCCACAGAGACTGTCTGATTCAACTCTCAACGTCCAGATCCATTTGGCCAACATTGCTTTATTCATGAGACCTGGTTCACGAATTCCCAACCCACCTTCTGCCAAACTGCTACATACTTTCCTCCATTGAATCCAGTGAATGGGGCGAGAATTGCCAGGTTTATTCTTCCATAAAAATTTGCTAAGAATCTTTTCAATGGCTTTGAGAATCTGTTTAGGTGCTTGGTAGATGGACAAATAGTAGGCTTGAAGGGCAGAAAGCACTAACTTTATCAATGTTGTTCGCCCGGCCATTGAAAGATATTTATTGTCCCATGTACCTACACGTTGCTTGATCATCTCAAGCATGGGTGTCCACATCCTCAAGCGTCTTGGATTATCTCCGATAGGTAGTCCGAGATAGATAGTGGGTAAAGAGTCAGCTGAGCAATTCAATTTAGCAGCAAACATTTCCAACTTATCTTGTTTGATATTGAATCCAAACAGCTTACTCTTATTAAAATTAATAGAGATCCCAGACACTAATTCAAAGATGCGCAAAATAGCTTTGAGGGTGAACACGTTCTCACTTCTTCCTTCCGCAAAGAGCAAGGTATCATCCGCGTACTGCAAGTGTGAAACTAGCACATTTCCCACCCGGATTACAGACAGTTCACCAATCATAGCAGCTTTACTCAGTAGCAAGTTGAGGCCTTCGGCTACAATAAGAAAGAGAAAAGGAGACAATGGATCTCCTTGTCTCAAGCCTTTCTGAATTCTGAACTCCCCTGAGCTAGTCCCGTTGATCAAAACAGCGCATGTGAGGAGGATATACACTCGTATTTCCAATCTTTCCACACTTTATAGAAGCCCAATTTGGTCATCATATCCATCAAGAAGTTCCAATCCACACTATCAAACGCCTTGACGAAGTAAACCTCGAACATCAAAGCTGGTTTTCTAGATTTTTTCATCGTATGTATGGCCTCATTTGCCACCAATACCCATCCAATATTTGTCTTCCCCGAATGAAAGCTGTCTGATTTTGAGAGATGACCTTTTGGATTACCTGCTTCATCTGGTTGGCAAGAAGTTTGGACAAGATTTTGTATTCACATCCTACCAAGGATATGGGCCAAAAATGTTCCAGCAACACAGGGCTAGAGACCTTGGGCAACAGAGTGATAAGTGTTGAATTGAGTCCCTTCAATAGCTTACAGTTTTTGTAAAATTCTTGCATAAAGGCCAGAAATTCTAGTTTCACAGTGTCCCAATTTTTCTTGATGAAATGGAAGCTGTATCCATCCGGTCCTGAACTTTTGGATGATGAACAATTCCATACCGTGGCTTTAAACTCCGCTTCACTAAATGCTGAAATGAGAAATTGATTATCTTCTGTAGAGATGACATCATTAGCACGAATAAGTATGGAGGGACGTTTCCATTGATCTGAAGCATAATGGGATGCAAAGTATGATCTAATTCCTGCCTGGGCTGCATTAACATCATTGGTCCAGATTCCGTTGAGATGAAGCCCTCTCACTGTGTTCCTTTTATGATAGCTCTTGACTTTGTATTGAAAAAAATTTGTATTGTTATCTCCTTCCCGGATCCACTGATTTCTTGAAATCTGCCTTAAGTGAGATTCATGATTCTGTAAGAGTTGCAGATTGTTCCATATGGCTTTCCTCTGTAGCTTCTCTTCAGCAGATAGATCCCTTTGCTCAAATAGATCATCCAACTGCCTAAGTTTTGTCTTCCACTCATGTGATCTATTTTCAATAATCCCAAATACATGTTTGTTCCAATAGCTCAACTTATACGAAGTTGTTTCAACTTTACAAAAAGGATCTAACCGCAAAAACCCTCAACATGTATTGCCTCCCATTCGGTTCTTATCCTATTTCTAGGCTATTTACAGTTGTTCATGCATTCAAGTGGATTTTGAATCCAGTCAGAAAGTGAGTAAACAAATATGTCATTTTTTCCATTGAATCTAAACCACTTCCAGCAGTGTACCTGTAACCTCTAAAATGTTTCTGATATATTTATTTCAGCATTGTTGAAGTGTCCCTGATTTCTCATTGTCCATATGGACCACATCAGCGTTGTCCATGGAACTGTCCAAGCCTCCTTTGGGATATTTTGAGGACCGAAATTCATAAAGTGAGGAAATCAAATACATCAATAGCAAAAAAACCAGGTGAATATTTAGATTTAAGTTGGACATTTCAAAGGCTTAAGGCCATAAGAGTTGGAATTTTCCGCAATCTATTCTATTAGCAAAAGGTTTTGAAGCATGCTCTCTCTTGATGAGATGTTTACAAGGGCAATAGGTTTCAGCCCAGATGAGCGACAAGGCTTTGGGATACTTTGAATAACAAAAGATCTTACGACTGGATGATCATTTATCCCATTTTTCTTCGTCTTGTTACACTGGAGGATACAGGTAGGGGCCAGGGGGCCTTGGCCCCTCCTGCCCCTAGGCCATCCCCTGAGGCCCAGGACCCATCCCTATAAAAAATTTTTGGTTTGCCCCCTATAATTTTGGACAAGATCCGCACTTGTTTCACAGAGGTAGAATCAAGCATTATCATTTGCCCATTGACATACCAGTAATTTTCCACTTAATGTATGCAAAATATATTCTAATGTTAAGTGGGGACAAGAAGTCTGTGAATTCATTGATACAAATTATGTACGAGTAGGGACAAGAGAATTCATTGATCAGGGTTGAGAATCAACAAATCAAAATCGATTGTGTACATGTTTGGCAAGATCAGCCATGGGCATAAGAATAGATTGATAAAAATAACAGGTTTCAGAGAGGGACATTTCCCAACAACCTATATGCGGGTACCACTCCTAACTAGAAGATTTACTAGAATGATCTTGGAGCCCCTTTTGACTAAAGTAAGAAACAAATAAGCAGGGTGGAGAGGCAAAATCTTATCTCACGGTCGGAGGATGGTGTTGATCAAACATGTGATGTCTAGTCTTCCTATACACACCCTTTCAGTAATGAAAATACCCCACTGCGCCATCAAGGAGATAAGAATAATGATTGCAAACTTCTTATCTCCTTGGGTCGAGTTGGAAGGCAAGACAAAGACTCATTGGAATGCTTGGACTTAACAGATGAAGGAGAACTGGGAATCAGAGACTTGGGTGAAATGCAGAGAGTCATGGCCATGGAAATCTGCTTAAAGATTCTAACGGACGAGAGTTTATGGAGTGATTTTTTCAGGGCTAAATACAGTCGACAAGAACATCTTCTTGATAGGGTGAAGAGACCTATGGACTCCCCTATTCTTGAAATACGCAATAATCAAGCGCTATGAAATGATAGAAAATATGAAAATCATAGTCAAACAAAGAAACTTCTCTTTGTGAATTCACAAGTCGCTCAGCTCAGGACATTTCGTTGAAACATTAATGATTTTGGATAAAAAAAAGAAGAAGCTGAATTTTTAGATTTTTGGCACTCTGGTCAGTGGGACTTAACCAACATCCAGGATCAGTTAGAACCAATCATATGCTTTGAACTGATGGATCAAAGAGTTGTGGAAAATCAAGCTTCAGGGGAAGACATCCAGGTATGTACGCCAACAATAGATGGCAAATTCAGCATAAAAATAGCTTGGGAAGTCAATAGAACAAAGGAAGAAGTAAATCCTGATTTCAAGGTGATTTGGCACAAGAACTTGCCAACAAAAACAGCCCTTTGTGCTTGGAAGGTGTGGCATAATTGTTTACCAATTGATGAAAATATACGAAGAAGAGGTATACAATTGGCATCAGTTTGCACTTGTCCAAAAACTCAGCAGGAGACAAATGAGCACTTATTCTTAAGTAGTGAAATGTCGGGCAAAATGTGGATACAAGCAAAGAAATTATGGGATCCTCATGCAGAATATACTAACTTGGAAGGGGAGGATCTTCCCAGTTGTTATCATATTCGCAGAAGGTTGGACTAAAAGGATTTCTAGTTGGGGATAATCCCAACGACAATAACTGATGCTTATGGTTGAGCTGTAAGACGTGATACAAGGAAAAAACGAACCCAACCGATCAATTATGGAGACATGTAAGAAGCCTTATTGCTGAAATCACTAATTAATGCAGGTGCAGGTGCAGGACGCAGACAAGATGATTCTGGAGGAACTCCACATCAAGTTGAACTGGCGAGAAGCAGATCCTGGACGAGTGGTGACTTGAAAAATCCCCCGGCAGGTAGGATAAAACGGAACTACGACGGCAACTACTTTAGCAACCCTGGTATGTCTGGAAAAGGAGGGATTATCAGAGATGAAAATGTGGAATTTCTAGGTTGGATAAAACGGAACTACGACGGCAACTACTTTGGAGAAGAGAGTATTAACTGTGCGGAATTATGTGCATCAACAGAAGGATTTTGAATCTGCCGAGAAGAGGAGTGGAATCACATCCTTATAGAAACAAATTATGTTGTCGATGAAATGGATCAAACAAGATAAATGTGATCCTTGGTATTTATTGGAATTCTGAGAAGAATTCAAACAAGTCTTGAAGCCGGAACAAGACACCGATTATCTTGTAGGCTAAAAAAAATCTAAAAGTTGCAGTAGAATCAAAAACACAAGAACTTTTCAAAAAAAATCGCGTGACGGTGTCCACTTTTCGTTTATTTTCACTTCTACTACAAAATTCGATATTTAACTAAGTCCGCAAACCAGACTTATATAGCCAAAAAAATAACTTAATTTCCGCAATCTGCCTTATTTAGCATAATCGCGCAAATCATTCTACACAATCAAATCAACTAAAAGCAGTAAATTGCTGGAAATCTTAAAATCAGAATTCAAGATTGATTGCAAATTATTTCTAAAAAAGGAAAGAAATAATAAAAACGCGTTTTGGGAAAGGAAAAAAAAAACAAATTTGCGGGAATTGATATTGCACCTATAGTCAAAGTTATGACTGATTAACTGCAGATGGTCTAGTCTCAAATGGAATTCATCTCAATATCCAACATCAATACCAGGAAGCGAATTATGTGGCTGACGGATAGCAAAACAAGGCAGAAATGGAGAAAAACGAATATTGGTGCTCAGCCAATTAATTATACGAGGAGTTACGGAGCATGGTACAAATTGGAAAAGTAGAGATTTCCTTATTTTCGAATCTTCTAGTAACATGGGATGACTGCAGATACCCCTATTAAAGAAACAGAAAATTTTGACGATGTTTTCTAGCCAATGGAGGATAGTTTGGAACACTTGTCATTGTCACCCTCCCGAGGGAAAAGCCAGTGTGTGGCCGTCTATCCGGATGAACATTTTTTTATTGGTTATAATCGGTTTAGCACTAACCCAAAGAGGGCAAGTAATAAAATGGTAATCTAACAAAATGGTTTATAAACCATATAATGTACTTCACTTGTATACTTAGCAACAATCTCTTGGTTATTAGTCTTCCAAAAGTAGCCACCCAACCAAACATGCAGATGTATCCAAAGTTCAACTTTCTAGTCACAGCACAACTCTAATTATTTGAATCACAGTAACCACAAAAGTTGAAAGAGATTGCTTGGTAGAATAGCATATGAGCTAGAGAGCCAAAGAGATTAAGAACATGTTTTACAATACATTACCCATAATAGATGTATAAGAATATCGCTTAGGACAAAGATTATGCGCACGAGACTTATTCCTAACTCTATTTGAAAGAAGAATTAAGTGAGGTTTTTTTTCTAAGCACCTTACAATATTAACCTCTGAAATATGATAAAGCAAAACTATCATATATTAGTGAAATCATATCAAGAACAAAGAAGGCTTTGTCCAAAATCTTTTCAATTCAAATATAGAGAACAGTAACCAATTCTTTAGTTTTGTGAAATGGTCAATAACAATATAGAGTATTAAGGAAACAAAAGTTTCTCATATATGTTAAGAAAAAATTATCGTCTCATTGAATGTATCATGTGCAAGGAGGCAAATGAAGATGAACAGCATCTTTTTCAGCATTGTCCGCTCACTGTGCAAATCTTGAAAATCTTGATGGTTTGGCTCAACCTCTTGAGCCTTGACAATGATGATTTCAGCTCCTACATTTGAAGAGTTTATGGACACAAAACCAAATGGTGTCCACGAAAAATTCTGGAAGTTGATTTGGGTAGCAGAATCTTGGCATCTAACATACTTGGTAGGTCTTCAAGTGAAGCAAATTGAAACTGAATTTAACTCTCTCCCTCTCTCTCTCTAACCCCATTGCCCTAGAATACCAGTATCTCTTTAATCGCCGACACCAATAAAAAAGTGCATGTGTCGAAAAAATCAGCGACCAGATGTGCTGTTAATGAAGAAGATCAAACAGATAATGAAGAAAATCAACTCCACAATTCCAGGGATCCACCACACCAAAATTATTGAAGGATGTAATTAAGTTATGATTGTAATTAGTCAAAAATTACCTTGTATACCAATTGTAACATCTCATTTGTATCTATAAATCATACGATACACAAAGTGAAGATCATTGAAGATCTCACTAATTTTGAATCTTCCTTCGACATTTTACTTTACTCTTGAAACTCTTTCATGGTATCAGAGCGATTAGCTCACGCATTGATCGATCCAATATTTTTTTGTGGTGGAACTCTATTTTCTGGTTATTCTCTTGCTGGTAATTACTTTCTTATAGACAAGATTTCAGCACTGTTGCTGCTAACAATCAGATTGACAAGAATCAGCATCATCACGTTTGATCTATTGGCCATTTACCTTCTGCGGTTGGTGTGCAGTTGTTCTTTCCCAGTAGCACAATTTCAATCATCATCATATTGCATTTTTCGTTCCAGCAGCAAAAATATGACTTTGCGGTTGTTCTTTCCCAGCATCATAATCTCAACCAGCATCATATTGCTGTTCTTTTTCCAGCAGCACAAATATCACACAAGAAGAATGGCATCTTCACAGTTTAATGCTCCGAGTCTACCCCCTGTCATAATCACGAAATGTAATGATCTGAATTACCTGGTTTAGACGTCTCAAATCTGTCCCATTCTGCGAAGTAATGAATTGATGAATATAGTTGATGGATCGGAGAAGGCACCTCCTGAGTTTCTTCCTAGCGATGTTGTTGTTGATGGGGGCGGTAGCACCACGCAAATCGAATCCAGAATTCACTTCCTGATACAAAGCGAGATCAATACTGTCTAAGTTAGATAAACTCTACCCTTACAGATAAAGTCTTGCATCAATTGTTCCACCTCCAAAATTCAGTAGCCGCTTGGGACTTCTTATCTACAAAATTTGGTGGGAAATCAAAGACAAAACTTTTTGATCTTTGACGCCGCCTTCAAACGCTGGCTCAAGGGACTAAATCCTGTTCTGACTACCTTGATTCAGCCAAACAACTTGCTGCAAAACTTCGTGCTACAGGAGCTGAGATCTCTGATGATGATCTCATCAGTTATGTCGCCAGCGGTTTAAATCCACAATTCGACCTTTTCGTGGCCAACATCAACCTGCTTCGAGATGAGAAACCTATGGAATTTGAGGGATTTGAAAAAACCCTCCTATCATATTCTGCCAAGCTGATGAACAATGTCCCTAAACCCGCTGCTTTTTACGGCCAAAATCCTTCTGTGCGGCAACAACATTCTGGACAGTCACAATTCAATCGTGGGGCGAATTTCTCTGGTGGGCTCAACGATAGATCTGGAGGTCCAACTTCATTTTGCGTACGTGGCAGGAACTTTTGTCTTGGCGGCAATATTAATGGACATTGAAATTGGCCTGGTGTTGGAGGTCGTGGTCCTGGCAGTACCTGGTTTGATCCATCTCGTCTGGGACGAGGATGAGGTCGTGTGATACGATCTTCAATTGAAATTCCGATCTTATTATCATCCAATGCATACTATTCTAATTCATATGAAGATTTGGATTCGAGGACGAATCCTTCCAAGGAGGGAGGGGATGATGTGATTATTGGGGGTCCGAGACGAATTTGGATTCTTGCATGGTTTAAATTAATTGGACCCTGTAATGTGAATTATAGTAAAATG